>OY744540.1:88138735-88261235 GCA_963556195.1 Sepiola atlantica
TTCGTTTAACTGAAGTAGACTCACAACATTAGTATATCAATATTGGATCCGTCTTATTTTATCTCTTCAGAAAGTACAACACAGTTTAAGTTTGAAAAATTATACACTGTATTGTAACATTAAAGATAAAAGTTCAAAGAGCAACTGTGGTTATAAGTTGACAATCATCGAGCCTAAATTTGAAGAGGTTGCTATTTTACATAGCGTCCCAGAATAGGCCGTGGTGGGTCTCGCTTAAACAACTGGTCACCAAAACGGGATGTGTTACATAGCGACACCAAAACGGGATTTGTCACAAAATCATAATACGAATTCACACGAAAATCGCTCGGAAGCGCCAACCAAGATTCGTCTCACAAAATCGATTCAAAATTCTTAATATCTTTTAAACAACGGCACCACAATGAGATTTGTTGCGTTACACTTAAACATTATCGACACGAAACCAATAGTCTCTTAAACGCTTCTCAGAATACCCAAACTTTACGAAACGTCTTCAAGCGTTTTCAAACTTTTTTAACACTCCTATTTGAGGCATGTTTAAGCCTTAAACTGACAGTCCCCTTAAACATAGTTCTTTTAAAACATTGTACTATCTAAACACCCCTCGCTAACATTTTTGTTTACATTAAGCATTTTTCTTGTTCAAACATTTTACTTTAAAACATTGTTCTTTTTAAAAACATTGTTCTCTTTTAAAAACATTGTTCTTTTTAAATACATTGTTCTTTTTAAAAACATTGTTCTCTTTTAAAAACATTGTTCTTTTTAAATACATTGTTCTTTTTAAAAACATTTTTTTAAAAAAAACATTGTTCTCTTTTAATCATATCAAATGAAGCATGGTGCACATTTTCCTTCTGTTTTAACACGCAACAGACTTTCTTTCCACCTTCAAATTAGATTGAAATTAAACATTATTCACTTTAAACATAGTTCTTTTTAAACATCGTACACTTGTTCTTTCTGTTTTAACTCTCTCAGTTTAACAGATGAGGACCCGAAAATGTTATGCACATAAAGTTACCTTACCTTGATCGATGCTGGTGGTTTTTGATCAGTTGATAAACTTTGTTTCCAAGCAGGAGACAAACGCGGAGACATTTTTCCTCACAGAGATTTGATTCTTTTATTCTGGACTTGGTTGTGGAAGGGGTTTTCATACATTCACTCGTCTGTACTTCACTACTTCATACTTTTCGCTGTGGGATAGACGATGAACGGTGATCTGTGCTGGATCTCCTTCGAGATCCAGCCATTACGACGAGCGACAACATCTTCGACTTAACGCTTTTCGTTTGAAGACACATAGAGAGGTCGCCCGTCCGGCTCGCTTCCCAAACCCCAACTCTTTCAAAAACGTCCCATATTTTCATGGGTCCGATTGCTTTCAGGACGAGCGGCTACATCGTGATATTAACGTTATCACTTCCAAAAGCGTTCTCTTTCAAAAACTCTCGTTTTCGATAAAAAAAACAAATAACCTAAGAGACACTTGCCTCGGGTCGACCAATCAGACATGCCATTCACTATCGTCCTGTTCTTACCGGAGATTCTCTGTGTCTCCGCTGAATTTGTAACTGTGTTATGGTTTTACAAACACATGATTGACTCATAACGGTCCCCTTCGGTGCATCTCAGCTCTACCCGCAAACATTTTCTTCATTTGACCCCAGCCATAATTCACACTAGCTAACTTAACCGTATCTGGAGAAAGAGAGAGAGAGAGAGAGAGAGAAGAAATAAGATTGATAAACATGTAACGAATGTGCACATTTATTTAAAATTTCGATTGTTCAATGCAAGGTGTATTCTGTAATAAACTTGTGTTTATTATTCTTCCTTAAGCCAAGGCTTTTCAAAGATCGAGATCTTATCATCAGAGGAGAAATAAAGATAGATAAGTTGGCTGTAGAATGTTTTTCACTCTTATTTCTTCTATCTCTACAATAGCTCTATCTCGTATATTGAGTTTAACCTTTTCACAATATGTTCCATCTACTATCAGATTACTTTTCGTGTGTATCTATGCTGCTATATATATATATATATATATATATATATATATATATATATATATATATATATATATATTTAGGATCAAATATAAACCAAAGTAAAACTTTTAGTAGATGGAACCTATTGTGAAGAGGATTAGCTCAATATACAAGATAGAGCAATTGTACGGAACTTTTCTTTTCATTCACTGCGTTTTTTTAACAAAAATTCTTTTTAAAATAATTTTCATATTTTTCAAATATTTGAACTTTGGTGTTTTGAAAGCCAACTTATCCATCTGTATTTCTCCTCTGATGATAAGATCTTGATCTTTGAAAAGCCTTGGCTTAAGAAAAGAATAATAAACACTAGTTTATTACTGAATACACCTTGCATTGAACAATTGAAATTTGAAATAAATTTGGACAATCGTCGCATATTTATCACTCTTTTTTCTTCTATCTCTATATATATATTTATGTATATTTATGTATATATAAAAATATGTGTTTATATATATATATATATATATATATATATGTGTGTGTGTGTGTATATATATATATATATATATATATATATATATATATATATATATATATGTTATCATGACTACCCACATAGGGGTCGAACCCTCCATGCAAATATCCGTAGTCAAGTGTATTACCACAAGACCAAAATACTCTGCCAAATCTTATGCCAGACTTTTTATCGCCTATGATTTTTTTGTTTTATTGTTTTTTGCGTAGCAGTAGGGCATCAGTGTGTTTACCGTGCATTTATTATTCCCCGATCTCTGAGCGGTGGAAATATATGTAAGGGACTGCATTCTTCTTCCCTTAATCGAACGCGCCATCAATTGTATCAGTAGTTTAATGTTTTACATAAAAAAAACAGAACACCTTGCCACATTTCACGCCTGTGATTTTACGAAATGTTTTGCCATATTCTTAAACCGCTCAAATGGCGAAAAATAATAAACACACCGGTAAATACACATGTGCTTCATCGCTTGTAAAAAAAGTCAACTACGTAGCTGCATAGGCAATGAAAAAGGTGTGCATTAAATGTGACAGAGTATTCTTGTTTTGTTATCACTAGACTAGGAATATTTAGATCGAGGGTTTATCCCTGTCCAGTTAGTCATGCTGATAACGGCCCATAGCCAGAGCACGTGCCCACGTGTTCCTTTTATTCACGCAAAAATTAATTAATGAAAGATAAATTAATTAAATATATATTAATGTACATTTATATTATATATATATATATATATATATATATATATATATATATATATATATAATTGATGACACGTCCGATAAAGGGCGAATGAATACAGTCCTTTGCATATTCTTAAACCGCTAAGGGAGCAAAGAAATTAACACACCGGTTTATACACCGATTCCCTATCGCTAGTAAAATCAATGATGAATGACAAACTTGTCAACGTTAATACTAGCGTAAACCCTTTTTACCTGCGCAGATGCACGACCGAACACGCTTCCTTCTACACTGTTATGCACTCGTTGCACAGGCTTAGACATATGGTGTTTGCCACGATTCTAGCCGTAGCTAACTAATAGTGTGAACCCCACGCTTAGACATATTGAGTGGGAGGAATCGCCTTTTTATTACGATCTAATTTCGTACTTTAAATACCAGCTTGAAGTCAAAATAAGATTTGACAGAAGGAGACTGCACTCTGCACTATGGAAAAAAAGGTGGATACATACTGCTGTATGATGTCTGTTTCGACGACCAAGTTTGAGTACGTGTTACCTAAATAAACATGGCGCCCGCCAACTTGAGTTCTAATCAGACGCCATGATAGTTAGGAAAGTCTCTTAGCAAGTGGTATCAATGAGTATTGGTCCTGTCTTATTTACCCACGTAGAAACGGTATTGCTTTTTACGGCTCTATAAACCACACGAGAAACAGTGAGAAGTTCAAACGTACATAGATTTGCATTTTTTCCCCGTTCTTCGTTGTCTTTTAGTACTGCCCCCCCTGCATCCGCTAATCTTTACATATAGTTGTTGTATTTAAAAAGAACGTCAAACTATTACAGATAATTATCAACAGGTTTTACACATAGAGTAAATGTGGTATTGAGTGAATTCAACTAGTTCAGTCCATAGACCTAGAGGGAAACAACTGATTTCTATCCCACGTTACCCGATTTGAGCTGTCTGCTAAATATTATTTTATCAAGAAAACTTACTACACTGTGCATTTATTGTAAAAAATTACAGATAAATTAAATTTTTTCATATACAGGATACAATAAGGAGTAATCATTAAAAATAAATGCAATAGGGAACAGTTACAACAAGAACCACCTATATTGCAGGTGTCTCTACATATATATATAAACTGTTTTTCATGGTAAACAACTGATGATCCCTTAAAATAGTGTTAGAAATAAACTAATATAATAACTGTAAAAAATAAATTGACTTACATGAGTGATTTTCCACTGGAAGACTTGGAACTATAAGTTTTTTTTTTTTTTTTAATATAGTTTTAATGGTTGAGAAACTTCCGAGACTATATATATATATATATATATATATATATATATATATATATATATATATATATATATATTATCCCGGCATTGTTTCCAGTCGTCTTGAACTGCTTGTCATCTGAATCAAGCAGTGTCGACTCAAGAACGGTGTTGTTGTAATTACGCAACCCTTTCTTCACAATTACACGCGCGGCAAGCCCTTAGCGGAGAACTCATACGTCGAAACGACGAAAGAGTCTATCCATCATATATATATATATATGTATATATATATATATATATATGTATATATATGTATATCACATTTGATGTGTTTTTAAATAAATAGGCATGCAGAACTAGATTCTTATTTTCTGGAAACATTTTATATGCATCGATGCATCTTTCCTCAGATGCGGTTAATGTTGGTTAGTTTAAATGTTTTCTACTAATTATTGCGTACAAATTGATACCATCTCATATGTACTTTTCAACCTGCTTTCTTGATATATTTATTGAATTGGAAATCTCACAGAATCAATATACTGATTGGGTCTCTGTAGCATTCGTCTCCAAAAAATCTAATTTGGTTTCGAAACGCAAATGCAATTGATTTTTTATCTAATTACAATATTCTTGTCAACGGTGGTTGTTGCTTATCCGTATCTATGTGAGATGGTCTGTTGACCGATTCGTCGTTCTATCAAGATGCGAGATGATATAGAAATGCTATCGATATCGGCACTGATTGCTTAGACGCATGTTAATTTTAATGTATTAGATTTTATATAAGAGTTGCTATACAACGATCGTTCTTTTTGTCCTTATGTTTTAAATAACAATCTTTATTTTTATCGATGAACTTGTCTATTGTAATAGTCATCTTCATTCGGATCGCTAATCTCGCATATCTAAATAGCCATCTTAAGTGTTATTGCTCAACACGAATATTCGGATAGCTAACTTAATTTGGGAAGCTCAACTCGCGCATTGACATGACCGTCATTATTTTGATCGCTAAACAGAAACATTTGAATAGCCATCGTAAACTCACATCATAAAATAGCTTTTTTCTTCAGATGGTTTAAGTCGCATATTAAAATATCTATACTCACTGTTATCTATAAACTCGAATATTGAAATGACGACTTTCATTTTGTACGCTTAACCCGTATATTGGAATAGTCATGTTATTATTTCTCGTTAAAATAAAGTATTGACCTGTCCATGTTCACTGTGTTTGGTAAACACGTATAGTAATATTAAGTTTAGTCGCTACATTGAAATAGCCACCTTCGTTTTGCTTCCTAAACTCACATGTTGAAATAGCTGTTTTTATTTTAATAGATAAACTCGCATATTAATATAACCGTCTTACGTTGTATTTCTAAACTTTACTATTCAAATAGTCATCTTAATATTGAGCGCTAAACTCGCGTATTGGAATACCAATATTCATTTTAATCGGTATTCCGTGTATTACTCGCTAAACTGACATATTTAAATAACACTCTACATTTTGATCGCATAACTCACATATTCAAATAGAAACATACATCTTGTTCACAAAGCTCGCTTACTGAAATGACCATCTCTATTAATTTTGGTAAATTATTGCATTCAAATAGTCAGTTTAACTTTGATCGCTAAGCTAGTGTATTTAATAGTCATATTAATTTTGATTACTTCACTCATCCATTGAAATATACATCTTATATTCATTCCTAACCTAGCATATTGAAATAACCATCTTCATTTCAATGATGTATTGAAAAAAAGTATATAATTGTTAATGAGTATGTTCAGCTGAATTTGTCAGCTGGCTTGTTTCGCCTAAATTTTAAATAATCTTTGATCTTTGCCTTTTGGCTAAGATCACATTGTATTATCTGTTACGATGGATACTACACCCCATAGACCTGTACGTCTTGGACTTCGGGACTTGATGATGCCGGTCTGTGGGTTTGTCCTGTGCAATTCTAGGAGGTCTACCCTCCCAGGCTTTGCCTCCCCTTTTTAGGGAGGAGTAAGTTTATTGCTTACATCCTGAGACGCCCCTACCGGGGAATGCCGACAGGTCTGCCCAAACATTTTTTGTAGGCCAGAGTGGTCACCTGCGCGGGCGCTGGCTTTTCAAATCCCACTTTTCTGACCTTTTGTCACATCTTACCTTGTGGGAGGAAGATGAATAACATCTAGGCCTTTGGGCTGGAACCAAAGTGTAGTATCTGTTTCGATGGATACTACAACATATAGACCGGGGAATGCCGACGGGGCTGCCCAGGCATTTTTGACTGTCAGAACCCTCTTCTTTCTCTAGGATACTGGCTTTTCAATTCCCACTAGCCCGACCTTGTGTCACATATTTCCGCTGTGGAAGGAAGATGAATACATTTTATTTGATAAGGCAGCTGAGGTATAAAATACCTTATTGCTTGCTATAAGAAGTTAATGATTAACTGAACATTTTTATCATAATAAAGACAGATGAACTTGTTACATCTTATAGTATATGTGGCTAATTATTACAGTAAGCTGTTCGTGAGTAGGCGTGTAATGTAATCAGTATGTGTTGAGGTATACCATACTTGACTTTTGAATAACACTCTCCTAGTAATCTCGCAGATTGAACGCCAATAGAGAATACCCGTTTCTACTATTTGTATAAACGTCGTGATTACAAGTATTTAAAAAAAATGTTTTTAACATAGTTCACCCTAAACAAAGCAAGTTGCTACTGTAGACGTAAATAGCTACTGAGAATTATGGTGAAAGCTTTATGGGCTATCCTAAATCGGGAGATGTGCAGCGACATGCTTGTTCACAATAGTTTGACATTTCTAAATGTTTGTACAGTTGGGGAAACAGGGATCAGTGAGGGATATCCAAAGGCCGACAGCACGAGGAAAAACGCAATTAGAGTAGAAACCTCTCCGACATATGGGGACCTCCACAGTGAATGGATGGAATGTAGCTGATTGTCGTGGTGGTTGAGTGTATTTACGTCGATGAGGTACAAGAGCACAAAGTTCAGAGGAGCACATTCCTTTCAAATACTTGTAAAACAAGCACCAGGGTGCAACATTGCGGCGATGGGGCAGGGGCTTAATGCTGGTAGATTGTGAGTGGCCTATTAGATTAGCGACTCTGTTTTGGACCTTTTCTAATAGGGAGAGACTATTGGATGGTGCACTAGCCCCGATGTGACAACACGACTTCATGCATCGGCGGATGGTGGATTTGTAGAGATATAGGATAATCTCAGGCTCACAATAGAAGGAGCTCACTTTCTTTGCAGCAGTCATGGCAGTGTCTTCTATGTATGTGTCGAAATTCATGTTACCTGTTGACATTCAGCAATATCTGATAAAATGTCCGCCTTGTCTCGTGTTCCTTGAAGGAGACGCACAATTTTAAGAAATCAAATGGGAATTCTTTCTAACATCTTTTTTTGAAAACGATGAAGCGATTACAAGACACCAACCACTTCAGACACACTAAATTTATAATTTAACACCGTTATCTTTTATGAGAGCCTTGATACAATGTAGCCGGGGGAAATGATCATTACGTTTTATAATATGTTTTATTAAGTATTGAAAATTCTAGACGAACGTTATGTCACAGCTCATATTTATACATCAAATATTTTTACAGATAAACATTGGCTCTAAATATACACGAAAAGATGAAACCGAATTTAATGTGGTTTCTTTACATTCGACTGGTTTTATTCGAGGAATAGCTGCCTGAAATAATCTAATTAAGTTGTTACTGAGTGTATAATAGTCTGGAAGAAATATCAAGTGTTGGTTGGTTGGTTATTTCATAGAATTAAATATTATGGGAAATTAATATCCTCATGTTATTCTTTGATGTGGAAAATGAGATATCCAGCTTCACTTTATAATTGTGTCCCTTCAGAAAACAATCATTTCATTTTGGTGCCTACATACAATAATGTTACACTATGAACGACTGCACGATACGATTGCACGAACGAAACATTTGCCAAAATATACCAAACTTTCAGCTCTGACTCAATACGAATATATATATATATATATATATATATATATATATATATATATATATATATATATATATATATAGTGTGTCAGGTTGTATATGAAAATAAATCAAATAAAGTGCTCGATCATATAAAAGAGCTAATATAATTTATTTAGATACTGTATATTACATATTTCAGCAATGGCCCGCGGTTTAATCCAAAAGGGCAGATTTAGACATCTTTAGTAAATCTCCGTGCCCAGTGGAATCATCGGCAAGCTGAAACAGTTGTAGTCACAGCCCGACGCCATTCCCTATCGGGCCGTGACTACAATCGTTTCAGCTTGCCGATGATTCCACTGGGCACGGAGATTTACTAAAGATGTCTGAATCTGCCGTTTTGGATGAAACCGCAGTACATTGCTGATATATGTAATATACAGTGTCTAAATAAATTATATATATATATATATATATATATATATATATATATATATATATATATATATATATATATATATATATATATATAATGAAGGAGAATGGAAAGGAATTAGAGAAAGCAAAAGCCAAATAAAAATTCAATTCAAAAGTTCAAAGCAAGGTATATTCCGCTAAAAGGCAATTTATTCAAGTTAAATTTTCCTTAAGCCAGGCTTTTCAAAGATCAAAATCTTATCATCAGAGGAAGTCGCTGGGATAGATAAGTTGGCAATGGTCAAGATTTAAAATTTGAAAAAATAAAATAAAAGTTGTAGGGAAAGAAACGCAGGGCAAAACTGTGCCAAGGTGCAAGCAAATGTCCGATTGCCAAAAAGTCCGGTGTCGAAGAGTCCAGCGGAGAGAATAAGATGTAGATAGGAAGGTCGTTAGAGGCACGAGAGTAATGAGAGAGGTTTCAAAGTTAAATTCCAAGAAGCCACAACTTCAGGTACGGCGAAAATAGAAAATCCAAAAAGGGTAAAAAGTCCAATAAGAGGTACATTCGATGATGCAGGCAGGCGTCAGAGGAGATTAAGATGGAAAATATTCGCCATTAAAGATACTTCCCGGGCAGAGATGACAAAGGAAAGTGTTTAAAAGTGGGATATATATATATATATATATATATATATATATATATATTGTAAGAGTTTGTTCTTTCTAATGTTGTTGATCGTATAAACTTATCACCCAACCAATACAAAATAGACGAATCTCTTTTACTTAGATCTAATACAGAATTAATTATTCGGACCAAAACAGATAATAAGGCGTTACCTGACTATTTCTTATTTTTATATATATTCAAACACCGAGTATGATCTTCTTATTGTTTATCTTGAAAAGCAATAGAGCCAAATGGTTTATAGTACAACAAATATCATGTGATAACACAAACACGAAATACAATGATTTTCTTTCGAAACCTTACTTTTAAATCATTTTCCAGGTTGAAACATATTACATCAGGTGTTAGCAGAAAAAGCATTCAATATAGTTATATCTGATGGCTAATAATATCAACACACACTATCACACGTTTCCGGCGTTGTTCGGGATAGAAATGAAGGTTGCTATGCTATCCTGCTTCCTGCAATAAAATCACATATTTCATTTGTTGTTGTTGTGGTCGGTGTTGTGGTTGGTGTTGTTGTTTGTGTTGTTGTTTGTGTTGGTGTTGGTGTTGGTGTTGGTGTTGGTGTTGGTGTTGGTGTTGGTGTTTGTGTTGTTGTGGTTGCTGTTGTTGATGTTATTTTGTTGCTGCTGTTGTTGTTGCGGTTGCGGTTGCTGTTGCTGTTGTTTTTGTCGTTGCTGTTGCTGTTGTTGGTTGTGCTGTTGATGTTGATGTTGTTGATGTTGTTGTTGCTGTTGTTGCTGTATTTGCTGTTGCTGTTGATGTTGCTGTTGATGTTGATGTTGCTGTTGATGTTGATGTTGTTTGTGGTGCTGTTATTGTTGTTGTTGTTGCTTTTGTTGTTGGTGGTGGTGTTATTATTATTAGTAGTAGTAGTAGTAGTAGTAGTATATACTCACTAAGAGTTCTTACACATACACCCATCTGATACTACTACAGGATCAAAAAAGAAAACGGACAATGTGAAGACGGACAATGTGAAGACATGATTCACAAGACGGACAAAGGTGATTGCAAATAAGATTAGTAGTGAGTTCGAATTGGCTGAGATGGTGACTGCAAAAGCAGCCAGGTCTCTTGATCAGGGTTGGTAAGTTACTAAGACTGAACATGTTTCGGATTTCCAGTTGTAAGTTAAGATATTGATGAGTCAGGATTAAGAAAAAGCGGAGGTAAATAGATCTGAGCATTTCGTGGTTAACGTCAGAAGGCAGGCAGATGCCGGCAGAGACCGGTAGAGATTTTCAAACCGATGAAATGAGCTGATAAACCGAACAACGATAATGTATCGACAGACAGCTTTCAACAGACAACGTTTGGGGGTCTTTCTTTGCTTCGGACGGTATCACACACACTCAGAGAAAAACTGATTTATACACGATGTATCGGAGTTTGTATTTTCTGTTGAGATGCTACGTTGTTCTGTTTTTCGTATACTTGTAAAACAGTGATCGCAACCTCGCCTATCGTTAAAACGACACGGCTAGAACAGAAGCTGAAGGAAGAGGTAAACAACAACAAACAACTCATATAATGGCTAAATACAACAAATATAGGTGAGTAGAAGTATCCAGCATTTGAAATAAGATCAAAGTGTAGTATATATTTTTCTTTGTCAGTGGATTTGCTCCGTTTTGAAAGAGGCATTGTGTATAATATGTTCTAGATGCGTCGGCAGGTAAACATGAACAATTCAGTTTAACTTTCGTACGGAAAAGTGTTCATAAAGTAACGGCTACCCCATAATATTTTTTTCAGTCACGTGCACATTATTGTTCTCGGAATTTTAGCAGTATTTGGAATAACCGAAGAATTCTCAAAAAGACATCTTCTAGTGTTATGAAATAAAAGATGATATTTCCTAATGCCGCTTCGATGTATTCCCGCTTAAAATGGCGAAGTTGTTATGTTCAGGAAAACTAATGGATTGGGTTCGCATCTATCTCTATCATGTAAGGCATTAATTGGGTTAATGAAACACACCTAATAAGTCATGATGCATTGGGGTTTATTTTGATTTAAATTAACAGGAAATAATATAACCCTGTTTTAAGTGATTACTTTTATTTACTTTCATATGAAACGGTGTGTGTACTGATGAGGATATCGATTTTCAAATTTCAATTTGCAACCGCAACGACGTTGTCATGATACGAAATATAATACCTCGTTACTGAACGTGGTTTAAGTTATGAAAAACACTTAATTGTATGTATATATATATATATATATACATATATGAATGTATATATATATAGGTATATAATTATACATATATCAGGATATATATATATATACATCCATATATATACATATATCAATATATATATATATATATATATATACATATATAAATGTATATATATACATATATCAATGTATATATATATATATATATATATATATATATATATATACGTATATCAATGTATATATATATATATATATATAAATATATATATATATAAATATATATATATATATATAAACACATACATAAATGAATGTATATATATACATATATGAATGTATATATATATAGGTATATAATTATACATATATCAGGATATATATATATATACATATATCAATATATATATACATATATCAATATATATATATATATACATATATCAATGTATATATATATACATATATCAATGTATATATATACGTATATCAATGTATATATATATATATATATATATATATAAATATATATATATATAAATATATATATATATATAAATATATATATATATATATATATCGGGAGAAAAATGATACACGGATATATATTATAGTCAGATGAGGGAATACGCAAATAGTTGCTTTAAGTGTTATCGAGACCATGATAAATTGTTGATATTAATTCTGGTTGAACGTTAAACGCCGTACTGCGCATCGTCAAAGACTCCCATCATTAATATATATTCACCGTTATTTTGTTTTCCTGGAAGTAATTCAATGCGTACGAGTGTTTTTAGTTTAGCATCTAATTTTTCTGGCGACCAAATTAGAGAAGATTTGATGTGGTGGCCCCAGCTAGTAGAAGTGGCCGGCGTACAGTGGCGCAATAGTGGCGGCAATATATGGATCCCAGTAATTTATTTTTTCTCTCTCCGCTTCTCGTGCAAATCAACCACACCATCTGTTACGGTAAATAAATTATCTGAAACAAACCTCGTAGTTCCTCATTCATCGATCACGGCCGAAAGACAAGCCACGTGGTTTAATCCTGGGTGCACACCCGTGAAGGTAAGCGGGAACATATAACAGAAACAGTGGTATATTGTTTCCCCTATTACCACATTACCATACTGACAAGATTTCGAGGCGGTCAGCAACCGTATTCCCCTGATCCTGTGTTCCCAATCTAATCAAGATCGGCATTTGAATTTTGTGTTCTAATGCCGTCGCATACGTTTATTTCTGTCCCACAGCACAGAACTCTGCAACGAGAAGTCTATTCGGCTATTAACCTTCACACGCTACTCGATTCTGCCAACTTCTGTAACTAGGAATATATAATATCTGTTGTGCTTTCAAACACGAACTCATTCAGCTCACTGATGTTAAATGGATTGTAAGATTGTGTTTTTTCGAAAAAGTAACGGGCGACTCGTGTCAATGAAACATGATACATTTTTGGTATCTATAATGTATAGATTTAAAAAAAACTTAGTTGTATATACATATATAATTATTTAATAATAAAACTGAATTATCTACATATGTATACGTTACATCGTTGCGGAATCATTAGGGTAGATATAACTATTAAAACCAGTCGCAAGATGGGAACCCTTGAATCCAAGTAACGTTTAACTCCGAATACCGACGCGCTAACTGATGATGCGGATCGAAAAACAATGCGGAGTGATGAAAAATGAATCGTATCATTCATGGCAGGCGAGCAACGATAGCAATCCGTCATAACAGTGCTCAACTAGAAAGAGACATGCATTTATAGCTATAGTCATATAACTTAAGATACCCGTCACAGGATGGGAAAAATTTATTCTCCTAACATAACAGGTTTGCACCAATACATGTCCACTTACGAAAATTAAATTGAACGTATAGCGCGACTAAAGGTTATGCTTTGAATCTTTCTTTCAATTTAGATAAAAATCCATTATATGATTTTTTTTATTTCAGGAAATGTCTAAAATATGAGGCTTGGGTTTAAGGCATCTTGAAAATAAATGTAACTACCGTAAATCTTGTAAATGTGATGCCAATAACTCGTGATCAAATTCAATTAAAATGTTCAAATAGAAACCTATGTCGATATTATACCCTTAAAACCTTTTTTAAAAATATTCTAAAATAATTAAATTTGTGGAATATTTATGTAGTGATGTATTACTTCTATTTTCTAAATTTTACAACAAACCGAAAGTATCCTAATGTTAATGAAGGAATTCTAATCGCTTTTAGACCGCTTAATATTGATATGTATTTATATAGCTCGTATTATAAGCATTATCTCTATCAATGTTATTCAGACATTCATAATGATCTACTGATTAGTTTAGTACGGAATCTTGTACATAGAAATACTAATAACATAGACACACACCTAACGTTATATAAATACACAAGTAAATTATTGGATACGTTAATATTAAAATAATTGTGTTGTATATTGATGCAGGAGGGGTAAGTGAATATATTATTGCTCTGACGTTATGGGTGAAATATTAAATGGCTCATGAGAGCATATTTTTTCTTACATGTCTACTGTTGAATTTTGAAAGACAGAGTAACAAGTTCGAAATGTGTCATAATCTGTGCATTTGTACGATGCCCTGCAAAGATACATACGACTATATCAGTACTTACACATTAGATAAGCGAAATTAAACCTGGGCAATGAATGCTACCAGATCAGACTGTCTTAAAAAACTGGCTTCCTGACTTAAAATGCACCAAAAATAAATTGTGTTTCCCTTTTCCTTTGAATTACTTAATCATGTTTTGTAAAGCCGAAAACAAAAACAACAAGTTTCTCATAAAAAGAACAACCGAACGAAACACAATGAATACATATTTGAAGACATAAAGGACTTGAAGCATCAAAAAGATTTACCAAAATGACCGTATTTGGAATTAAATTACCCGAAGAAGGTTGATATGGCGTAAAACAAAAAAAACAACAAAAAAACACCATGTATTACTATTTAAAGACATAAAGAACTTGGAGCATAACAACTTTTACCAGAATTTCCAGATTTAGTATTAAATAACCCGAAAAGGGTTGATATGCCGTAAAACAAAATAACCAAACGTTGGTAATAGTAAATGGCTGCATATTTAACAAGATTAAGTGATGTATGTAACACCAATCAAACCTCTTCAAATTCAACAAATCAACCGTATCCGAAAGCACGTACGACTTGGGGATTAATGAACCAGCGCCGGATGACATACCGGAAAACCCAACAATACCATAAATACTGTAAGAATGGAATGTGCAAATGAAAACAGATTAGACACAACTTGTTTTGCATATTTCCGATTAAACCAACAACTGTCGATTTTACATGAGAGACAATCGTATATCCAGTCATGTTGGACTAGTATTTTTATCTTGGTTACTATCATCACAACGTTTCGACCAATGAAAACACTGACCTTTTGCAGGTGCGTTTTGTCGAACTCTGGAATGTGCACATGAGGCCGTGTCGCAACGGAAAAAAGTGGTATGTTATAATCAGTTCAAGGTGACAGCCTTGAAGGTTCAATCCTCATCATTTTCAACAAGAGGAATAAAATCGCATAACGTTAAACATTTTAAAATGTTGCCCCTGGTTTCATACGTGATGTTATTAATTTTAGGTTGTATTTTTATGTGGATAACTTCCAGTATTTTTATATTTTTTAAATACACACACACACACTTATATATATATATATATATATATATATATATATATATATATATATGTGTGTGTGTGTGTGTGTGTGTGTGTGTGTGTATGTATGGGTCTGTGTATGTGTCTGTGTGTGTGTCGCTGTGTGTGGAAAATTAGTTTATGGAATAGTGGATAAGGAAGTCAACAAGCTAGTAGAAATAAGGACATAAACACATCATTAATTTATGAGTTGTACTCAGTCACGGCTGACAGAACGAGACCAATCTACCACCGTAGAATTGTGTGCAGATTCTAGAGTTCGACATGATGCAGCTGGAGAAAGTAGGATGTTACATCGGTCGAAACCTTGATAGAATAGCACTCAAAATTAAAACTTTAGTCAAATAATACTAATACAAATTATCAAAGCAAAATATATTACGGTGTTCTATATATTGTCATACATGCACACAGTTAGGAACGGAATAGCATATAGTATAGAGCAATAGACGATTGGTATTGATGAGAAAAACGATACTTCAAATGCAACATCCTATCTAAGTTATTTTCTGATTATCACCATCTTTTCAAACATATAAGCCATTTTATGCGGTGATGTTTTAGATATAGCCAATGCTTAAATTAACATTTGCTTTTTGCCCACTTCCACTGCATTGTTCCTATAAGTAAGTTTGTTTGTCGTTAGAGACGCAATCTTCATTCTTGATATCGACAATACGTTGTATGATGAGTTTTTTAAATATGGTTACGTTTGTCGCTCAACGTCGACATAGAAAAAGGCAGTCGAGTAAACAAGGCAATTACGGATCGTAACGAGAAGACACAATACAACGGACATCTTTTAACGCCATGTTCTATGTCTTCTTAACAGTTAATATCTCCTTTTGAATTTCTACTCATATCAGCGTATATGCTGCGTTTAATGAAATCATTCTTTTTTTGAAAGTGTAATCATTTGTCTGTTCAAAAATAAATCGAAGCCATATCGAAGAGAAATGACATTTCATTGATTTCTATTTGTTTTTGTTTTTTTTTACATAATTCTGATATTTCACTTCATCATTCTTATTCATGAGGTAACTTCACGAACATTACACCAAATAAGCAGGGGCACGTCTATATTTGTATATGTCTATGGAAACATGAGATCATTATATAAAAGTACATAGGACGTTTTCTCTATCAAACTGCGTGTATCTATGTGTGCTATTATATTTATGAATTTTTTTATAAGGATTCATAATTCGTATAATTATATATATATTCGGACTACATTTTTCATCTTGAGTGTACTTATCACAACGTTTGGTCGCTATAACCTCCGGCCTTCTTCAGGTGTATCTCTTAGAATTCGGGAATATTTTTGTCGAACTCGGAAATCTGGACGGAATTTCCAACGGAACCCTTTATTTAATCCACGAACGTGGCATGCAAGGACTCATGGACAATTGATATATTACTAAGTTTAATTTAGTTCTAAGTGGTAGCATCTGATGTTTGAAGGTTCAATCTTCGGTGCGGGCGAACGAAGAATTGCGAACTACTGAAGACTTCTCCCAGTAATGGCTAACGTGGATTAAATAAAGGGTTCCGTTCGAAATAACATTCAGATTCCCGAGTTTGACAGAGATATTTTCGAGTTCGAAGAGATACACTTGAAGAAAGCCGGAGGTTACATTGGCCGAAATGTTGTGATGATAACATGCAAGATGAGAAATATATTCCGAATAACCAACATTATACACATCTATGTGCGATTTTAGTGTCTTCTCTATAGAATAAAAAAGTTAAAGAACCTATTTAAAATCTAAAATTATATTGTGATGTGAAAATTACCAAAGAGGACAAGTGATGTATTCTAAAATATCTTACTGCACAAATGTCTAACTGCATTCCTAATGGTGCTATGTAAGTATAACCCTTTACACTTTAAAACATATCCTATTTTTATAAATTATAAATCATATTTATATAATTTGTCTTGGAAAACAATTGAAATGGTCCCCATAATCTAAGTGTCCTACAACACCTGAGCCGTTATGAAGGCGGCACCACCTTCAACATTTCAAATATATCCTATTTTGGTCAGATTTATATCATATGTAATAAATAACACGGGTAAGGTGTCCTGAATCTCTACGTTACCCTCTATGTTCCGAATATACACGTACTCCCACCTCTAACCATTCCATCGGGACATAACCATCTTAAGACTTCAAACGCGTATATCCGATGGTTATGAAAGTTAAGCTATATGTATAAGATATTAATTCAGAAAGTTTTTAAACATTTCAGCTTCTTCCGGGGCGTAACGGGAGGAGGGGGTACGAAGAAAAGACAAGGAAAGTAAAATGGTGTTATGAGCATAGTGAAAATGTACATAGTTGTGGTCCTTATTCAATCTCGAGCAACGTCAGGTTTTCCTGCTAGTATTATAGTAGATACACAGAAATGTAATATGAAAGTACTTTTAGGCATCCTTACTGAATTTGTTTATGCCGACAAATGAAAGGAATATCACTTTAAAAAACCAAACCAATTCGAGTGAGCTAGCAGAAACACAATAATAATAATAATAATAATAATAATAATAATAATAATAATAATAATAATAATAATAATAATAATAATTGTTGTTTGAAAACTAAAAGACTGTTGGGATTTCGGGGTAAATTAAAATTATATCTTGTAGCGATGTTTATGAATATTTGAAATATTATCTAATATATATATATATATATATATATATATATATATATATATATATATCCCTCATTGACATTGTCCAAAATAGAATCGCAAACCTAATAGGTTCCTCACTGTCAACCAAGCTCCAGTCCCTGTCCCATCGCCGCAATGTCGCACCCTTGTGATTGTTTTACAAATACTTAAATGGATTATGCTTCGATGAATTGGCTACTCTGGTGCCCCCTCGACGTAAATTCACTAGACTAACTCGACAATCAACTAAATCTCATGCATTCACTGTGGAGGCCCCCAGATGTCGGAGAGCCTACTACTCAAATAGCTTCTGTCCTCGTACTGCTGGCCTCTGGAACTCCCTCCCTGACCCCTGTTTCCCCGACAGTACAGACATGCAGAAATTTAAAACTAATGGAAAGAGACATCTCGCTGCGCAGATCCCAATCTAGGTTGACCGCCCCCTACCTACTCCCCTTTTCTTTTTCGTAGTAGCCCCTTACGTCTACAGTGGCGACCTGCCTTGTTTGGGGTAAACTATGTTAAAATATATATATATATATATATATATATATATATATATATATATATACATAATATCGAAATATTTTATTTTACTTTAGTAAAATTATCATATTTTTTAGAAATCTAAACATAAAGACTAAATAGGTGTTTAATTGTCATCAATCGAGGGGGATACGTAAATATTACGTATTACAAGTAATTAAGTGAATGCAGTTTCACTAACAGCAACTATATATTCTCATCATCCTATTGTATACTGCAATCTGCGTATCCGTATATTTTATAATATATGCATATAAAAGTTCAATGCCCGACTTTAATCATATATTAATACATTCTGAATTCCTGACCATTGAATAAACTAACGGACCTTCTCCTTTTTATTCGGACAACTAAAAACACTATCTGGATTAATCGGACGCATAATTTTTACATTGAACAATTGGCTATTCGATTTTTAACCGTTTTGTTGTTTCTAGATCAAAGCTTTAGCTGTCTGTATTATAAATAATAGACAAGGTGTATAAATACTACTAATAATGTAAGTTAGTTTTTTGATTAAAAATAGTAGAATATATAGATGATTGGTCGTGCAGGGAAACTGCAGTATTATTTTGAAATAAGTATATTTTTCTCATCATTTCATACTGATATATATATATATATATATATATATATATATAGAGAGAGAGAGAGAGAGAGAGATAGAGAAAGAGAGAGAGATTGATTAGCATACTAATTCTTAAGAATACACTACATATTAAGGGATCAATTGTTACAAACAAAGGAATTTATATGTGAAAATTATTTTATTATTTCTTTCTTAAACAATATATTGTCAAAGATATAATTTTACTGTTAGAGGGAAATATAAAAAAAAGTTAGTAAAATACAATTTAGCATAATGTCAGTATTTAGAAAAGTATCACATATACACGAATATAAAACAGTGTAGAAGATGTTGGTAAACAATCACTGTTGAGGATGCATTAATAAAACACGTGTCCTGGGTGTAAACTAGGTTATAGCAGTCAGAGCTTTTGTGAAATCCGATTTTTAAAGGTAAAGGCAACATAGAACCTATAGAAAAATAATTCCATTTGCAGTAGTAGAGAGAATGGAGTAGCCTACAGAAAATGCCATTAAAAGATCCGCCCTGATGATATATATGTAAATTAATCATTATATATATAGAGAGAGAGAAAGAAAGAGAGAAAGAGAGATTGATATTTATACATACATATATATATATATATATATATATATATATATATATATATATATATATCAAATCACTCTGTCTATATATATATATATATATATATATATATATACATACATCAAATGTATACGCGCGGTTGGTATATATTTTTATTCTTGAAATCAGTAATTTAGAAATAAATACCGATAATTTGTTTAGAATTGAAAATTATAATTTAACTTAAAATGCATTAATTCCATTTAAATTTTACATAAATATCATATTAATGTTTGTAAAAAAATGAATTCATACAATAACATTGAGCATTCCTGGTGCTTCATTGTACATATCGGTCGCTAGTGTATATATATATACGCATATATATATATGTATGCATATCTATATATGCATATATATATACATATATATATATACATATATATAATTTAGTAACCCAATATGTATGCTTGTATTTGGTTTTGCGGATATAAATAAAAAATAAAGAACAGTATGCATTCTTATCAAATGCATATAAATATGTATGGTAAACATATATTTGAATGTAACATTAGACACAATTTGAAATACAATCGACTAAATATATACTAATCCCCAATCTGATCATCATCGCTATCATATTAAATAATTGCGATTATGAAAGATACAATCTGGCATGCCATTATGAAATCGTTTAATTATTAACGAAATACGACACAAATGATACACGCTTTATAAATACAAGTTGCATTAAAAATATGCATACATATAACCTATGAAAAATGAAAATAAATATACAAAAATAAAATAATATATATTTAAATAACAAGAGCAAGGGTAATATCAAATGCATATTTAATATGGCAGACGTACGGTAATAAAAGACTATTTAAAGTGTAATAGAGTAATGGATTTACCAGTAATGAAAACTTTATAAAGAATAAAGCATTTCTCTACACACAGCACGCCTTATACCATTCGTACTCCTAATCATTAAAACGGTGACTGTAAATTAAATACACTGTGCCAAAAATGCGGAGGCAAACACATTAAACAACTTACTGTAAAACTACATTAGCTATGAGTAAGTTTTAAATAAATAGTCTTATCATGTAAGATATGCACATTACAGAAAATTTTCTATGAGTATGTTTTAAATAAATAGTGTTATCATGTAGGTTATGCACATTACAAAATATTTGCTATGAGTATGTTTTAAATAAATAGTGTTATCATGTAAGATATGCACATAACAGAAAATTTGCTATGAGTATGTTTTAAATAAATAGGGTTATCATGTAGGATATGCACATTACAAAAAAATGCTGTGTACGTTTTAAATAAATAGTGTTATCATATAGGATATGCACATTACAAAAAAAATTGCTATGAGTATGTTTTTAATAAATAAGGTAATCATATAGGATATACACATTACAGAAAATTTGCTATGTGTACGTTTTAAATAAATAGTATTATGTAGAATATGCACATTACAAATAATTTGCTATGAGTATGTTTTAAATAAATAGTGTTATCATGTAGGATATGCACATTACAAACAATTGCTATGAGTATGTTTTAAATAAATAGTGTTATCATGTAGGATATGCACATTACAAATAATTTGCTATGAGTATGTTTTAAATAAATAGTGTTATCATGTAGGATATGCACATTACAAAAAATTTCTATGAGTAGGTTTTAAATAAATAGTGTTATCATGTAGGATATGCACATTACAATAAATTGCTATGAGTATGTTTTAAATAAATAGTGTTATCATGTAGAATATGCACCTTACAAAAAAATGCTGTGTACGTTTTAAATAAATAGTGTAATGATGTAGGATATGCACATTACAAAAAATGCTATGTGTTCGTTTTAAATAAATAGTGTTATCATGTAGGATATGCACATTACAAATAATTTGCTATGAGTATGTTTTAAATAAATAGTGTCATCATGTAGGATATGCACATTACAAAAAATTGCTATGAGTATGTTTTAAATTAATAGTGTTATCATGTAGGATATGCACATTACAATAAATTGCTATGAGTATGTTTTAAATAAATAGTGTTATCATGTAGGATATGCACATTACAAAAAATTTCTATGAGTAGGTTTTAAATAAATAGTGTTATCATGTAGAATATGCACATTACAATAAATTGCTATGAGTATGTTTTAAATAAATAGTGTTATCATGTAGGATATGCACATTACAAAAGATTTCTATGAGTAGGTTTTAAATAAATAGTGTTATCATGTAGAATATGCACATTACAATGAATTGCTATGAGTATGTTTTAAATAAATAGTGTTATCATGTAGGATCTGCACATTACAAAAAAATTGCTATGAGTATGTTTTACATAAATAGTGTTATCATGTAAGATATGCACATTACAAATAATTTGCTATTAGTATGTTTTAAATAAATAGTGTTATCATGTAGGATATACACATTACAAAAAAATGCTATGTGTACGTTTTAAATAAATAGTGTTATCATGTAGGATATGCACATTACAAATAATTTGCTATTAGTATGTTTTAAATAATGAATGTATGTTAAGACAAACTATATATCAAGAGAGACTGTGTACGGATAGACATAACTTATTTTATAAAAGTTATTTCTAAACAATTTTAAACCGAGGGGATGTTTATAGATACTCATTCTGGAAAATACTTCAACTAATGACTATGACGAAGATGATACTTTCTGGTTTACAGCACTGTTCACATGTATATAATCGGAACCCGTCGTATCAAGGAAATAGTATTTATCAATAATCGTGTCTAAATGAACTTCAAATTACAACTACGACACATATGATATGTTCTAGTGAACGGTACTGTTCACATGTGTATAATCGAAATAAAGTAACCCGACGTATCTAGGAAATAGTATACATCAATAATTGTGTCTAAATGAATTTTAAATGTTCTAATTCAGACGGGTGATCAGGGAATGACATTAGTTTGTTGGAAACATTGTGTGGAAAAATGTATTTCAAAAGAAATTTATCTGCAATTATCGAAGTCTGTAAATGTATTGGAAGTATTTATCCTAATCTATTCGATCGAGGTTTTATATTTACCGCAATTCTTATACAATGAACATATATTGTGGCAATATATCAATATTATCCTCGATCAACCATAAATATAGGTTTCTAGATTTCTATGATCTGACGCCACCATTCAGGCATTATTAAACTGATGAAAAACTTTCGTTGCATTATTTTCATAAATGTTTATATAAATATACTTTCATAGCATCGATACCAATTCATCAAAAGCGGTTCATTTTCCTTGAATAGACTCATGTTATGCTACATTAACTTTAATTGCTTATTCTGTCATAAAACAGTGGTTTGGCTTCAGGGAATGCGTCCTAATATGACTATAACATTATCTGTCTGTAAGAATTCAGTTTGAAATCGCACTTTCTATGCTAATCAATGAGAGTTTGAATTATCTACTAGACACAATATTCGAGTGTCTTCGGTCTCTCTGTAGAAGGGTTCATCCGGACAACCTGGCATCATGATACTTTTCCCTAGAAGTAAACCCTGGCAAAATATTGAAAATAACATGGTATTCTTAGCCCAAATGGCATCGCCTCTACATGACTATACATTGGCTCGTATAAGAAATAGTACACTTTCTCCTAGTGATATAAACTCAAGTAGAAACACTTAGCTGAGTACTTAACCAAACTAAATGAATGATTGTTCAGTTCAGAAGAGCATTTTATTATTACTATTACTAGTAAAAGATCCGGCGAACATGCTTTACATATATCAAGTTTTTTTTTGTGATTTCTCTGACATGAGATTAAGTGATGAGCAGATCATCAATTGTGGCTTCAGTCTGCAATGATACATTTGTGAGACAATTGTTTGTGAGGTATAAAGTAAAGTTTTAAGCGAAACGCAGGGAAAGTGGTTCAACCTTGCCAGTTGTTGTGCAAACGATATCAGTGTGGTTGGATAGCTTTTGATAGCTTCTTGACGTTATACACAAAGAATGGGATGGAACATTTGACAATGATCGATCGCTACACTACGGAGTTTCTATCCAGTTAACTGCAACATGGTCGGTTTCAAGTTCAATGTTAACACATTCTTATTGAGTAGTCCTATCAAATAATACACTCTGTTCTGTTACAACTATTTTCTTTGATCCTAAAAGTGTGTGTATCATCGTTCACCTGACATAACCCATTACACCTTATTTCAGGTGGCCATCGAGCCTTGATAGACGGTGACTCATTATTACTGAAAATAAAGCTATATAAACTAGATGACTATATACAATACACGCATTTTAAAAACTGAAGCATACGTCATACCTGTTTTCTGTTAAGCCTGAATTCAATACATATGTCTGTATATTCAACATTTTAAATGTCCTGAATAGGAGAAATATCAGAAATATGTGATATATTTACGTGTATATGTAAATAAATTGCTGATCTGGACGTATAGTCTTATTATTAAATGCGGTACAAAGTTTTTTATTACCGAAATTTAATTGATTTTTTATTTGAATGTAAGTTTGAATGTCTAAATCATGGTATTGAGTTTTATTTTTTTTAAATAAAAAACTAATGTTCCCGCATTGAGGAGTCATCATGTGTATACATTTAACAAATATCTACCTTGTTGAGGGAAGCATATTTCTACCCCCAGTTTCTCATATACAATAGAACACAGTGGGGAGTTATCATTTTTATATATTTCAATAATATCTACCTTGTTTGGAGAAGCATGTTTCTATCTCTAGTTTTTCGTATACAATTGAACACATTGGGGAGTTATCATATTTATATATTTGACAAATATCAACCTTGTTTGGAGAAGCATATTTCTCCCCTAGTTTCTCGTATACAATAGAACACATTGGGGAGTCATCATGTGTATATATTTAACAAATATCTACCTTGTTTGGAGAAGCATATTTCTACCCCTAGTTTTTCGTATACAAAAGAACATAAACTGTGGTTCTCTAGAAATAAGAGAATTTAACAGATATACAATCTAGATTCCTTCAAACAATTTATTTACACAAATTACGGTCTTAAGAACATGGTATGTCACTTTATGAATATTTTTTTAAAATGTGTATTCTCATTCATTTGCTGATGACGGGGCATTTTTCCAAATGCCATACGATCACTCGCTATTTACAGACTCCATCCGAGAGCTCTTTTCAGGATTCTGGTTGTTCCCTTCAGTGCTGTTGTTTCTCTTGCACTTAGTTTACTAGGTATACTTGCAAAATACTTTTTCAAGTTCATCTTCATTAGTCCAGTAGCTCTTATGATAACTGGAATGATGGAGATCTCTTTGATGTGCCAGTTTTTTTTTCTATATCATACATTAGACCTTGATATTTTATTATTGACTCTCTTTCAGCTCTGTTTAGACCTCCATAATTAGGGACACTGACCGCAACCAAAGTTGTCACTCTCTCTATCTTGTTCGATATGACAATGTCAGGTTTGACAGCTGCGTTTTCCAGATAGGTAGCTGTGGGGATTTCATGGTCATAATAGATGGTGTATGTCTCATTCCCCACAGTTCTCTCAGGTAGATGTTCCCAGGGGCTGCTGCTACACCTACTAGTATAAGTCGAAATGTATCGTTCTAAGCCTAATTCTGATTTTAACCGAAAAGGCAGTTGGAATACATTAAATGTACTATTTTCCCGAGAATCACTGCTTAGAGCAAACCAAATATTAACATTTAACACCAACACATCAGAGAACCAAGCTGTGAGCTATTTTTATGATCGGCTTAATAGATCTAAGCACATCTATCGATTTTAGAAAAGTTGATATCAAGAAATCATCTACAATGTTCGTGCGGAAGTGTAAAAAAAATTATATTACATGATTTATGACGAAATAACACAGACAATTGTAAACTTCTATATGATATAGACGATTTATGCAATGATTTAGTCTTAGCGTTGAAACAGTATTTTATATATATATATATATATATATATATATATATATATATATATCACGGCGATTTGCGCTTGGACGATCAGCTTTTTTGTCAAAGTAAGCAGCACCATGGAGAGTAGAAGGTCAACGATGAACATTAAGCCAGATGTGTTCAATGATTAGATCGTGCCGGTTATGACATATGGAAGCGACACATGAGGACTTAATGTTGCCACGATAGAATAGCTAAGAGTGGCACGATGCAAAATAGTACGCATCATGCTCAACACCACTTTACGAGATAGAAAAAATAACACCATACGAACTGATAAAACGTAGCTGGCCTAGCTATCTTTCAAGATGTAGACAATAAGTGTCCATATAGAACGAAAGAAAAGACGTGGAGAGAATCGAACATATCTCGGGAAAGGCCAGGAACACGGTGGCTAGACGACCTCTGTAGCCAACTATGTCTAACTTTGTCAGGTCTTGCCAGGTATAAAACAACGTTGAAATAAACCATAGAGGGTTTCTCCACCAAGAATTATAAAACCATCATATGATATATATATATATATATATATATATATATATATCGTGGTACAAAATTTAATAACGGCGATGAATGCAGACGTTTGGGACATTCGGGGGGGGGGTAGAATGAAATTGAACAAGTATAAAAACGAGAGGAAATCATTTAAAAAATTCATGAATGTACTGAGCCGGCTTTCGTCCACACTCATTTGAGTATTAATACGACTAAAAACTTAAAAGAAATTAATAATAAAAACTAGTGACATGTTTAGGAGAGAAAAAATATAGGAAAGGAGGGTCACAAGTTGATAACATTAAGTCCTAAAATCCACTTCTTTTGTTTACAAATGGAGGGTTTGATTTACTTGATATATATAGCTTCCAGGACTTTGAGGTAGAATAGAGAATGCGATCTACTTATAACAGAAAACCAGTAACTAGTGTACGTCGACGCACATTCGGCGCTATTTATAAGATGGTCAGCAATAGCAGACCCGGATGTGTTGACTAAATTATTTAAATTATTTAATCGGCCCCGGCGTATGGCAGGGGAGATGTGTTTTTTTATTCTGGATTCAAACCTTTGCACTGATCTTCCCACGTAAACGGCATCGCACCGACATTTAAATTGATAAATAATATTACTGATATGTTGGGGTGGGAGAACATACTTATGAATAGATTTGAGCCATGGTCGAGCAGTAAACAAAATTCTGGGATTAGATGCCTGGTAACACCGACGCACAGCTACAGAAAGTTAGTTAGCAAATGTTATGTTTATATTACCCAACCATCCCGGCGTACCTCGGATTACCTTGGCTACTATAACAATTCTCACATAATTGACTGATTTTTAAAATATAGAGGGCTGCTAAGAAATAGTTATGAATAAACGATATTTTTAGATAATAGCTTCGTAATTGCTACGGTTAAATCAACTAGAAAGATATATATATATATATATATATATATATATATATATATATATATATATATATATATATATATATATATATATATATACTGCCGCCTTTGCCGTACTTCCCTATGATGAGAGGCTCCATGGGCCCTTTTATCTAAAACTAAAATGATCGAAATTTCGAATAGTTCACCCCAGACAAGGCAGGTCGTCACTGTAGATGTAAGGGGCTTCTGAGAAGAAAGAAAAGGGAGAAAGTGGGGGGGCACCTAAATTGGGATCTGTACAGCGAGATGTCTGTTTACATTAGTTTTAAATTTCTGCATGTCAGTACCGTCGGGGAAACACAGGGCAGGGATGGAGTTTCAGAGAACAGCAGCACGAGGAAGAAGCTATTTGAGTAGAAAGCTCTCCGGCATTGGGGGACCTCCACAGTGAATGGTTGGCATTTAGTCGATTGTCGAGTTGGTCTAGTTAACTTACGTCGAGGGGACACCAGAGCAGCTAATTCATCGGAGCACAATCCATTGAAGTATTTGTAAAACAAGGACAAGAATGCTACATTGCGGCGATGGGACAGGGACTGGAGCTTGGTTGACAGTGAAAGACGTGTTAGGTTTGTGATTCTATTTTGGACCTTGTCAAGGAGGGAAGGACTAGTAGATTATTCACCAGCCCAGATGTGGAAACAATACTCCATGCATGGGTAGATGGTGGCTTTGTAGAGATACAGGATAATGTCAGGTGTGAGGAGTTTACTAGCACGGTAGAGGGAGCACCCCTTCTTTGCGGCAGCCTTGACATGTATTCAATGTATTTGTTCCAATTCATGTTACCTGTGAAATTTAGGCCAAGGAGTTTGAATGATGAACTTACAGGTAAGGTGTTATTTGCCATGGCAATAGGTGCTTGGAGCGGGTTCTTGTAGTTATTGAAGGAAAGGAGCTTTGTCTTTGCGGCATTAAAAGTTACCAACCATTTATAACCCCAATCCACTACAGCCTGGAGGTCATTTTCTAAGGATTCAACCATTTCCTCGGATATGATCGCATCTGTTTTGCCAACATGGCGAGAGTAAAGCGTGTTGTCGTCAGCAAATAAGCCAATCTCAGACTCTATGTCATTAAGGAGATCGTTTATATAGATCAGGAACAATAAAGGTCCAATGATAGATCCGCGGGGTACACCAGCATTTATGTCATGTTGCTTAGATGAACGGCCATCGGGGACAACCTGGATTTTTCTTTTGGTTAGGAGGGGTCTTATTATATATAAGTAATTGCTAAGTTATACCGTATGAGCGTATTTTCAGGAGAAGCCCTTGTGCCATACGTTGTCAAAGGCCTTGGATATATCAAGCGCTACTGCCCTAGCTTCTCCTGCCTTGTAAAGTGTATGATACATGCGTTCAGAGATAACCGTTAGGATGTCTGCAGTATATCGTGGTTGTCTTAATCCATACTGGCGGTCATATAGAAGTTTAGCATTAACTAAGTGCCGTACTATCGCTAGATTGATTAAAGATTCGAATATTTTAGCAAAGATCAGCAGTAGGCTGATTGGGCGGTAGTTCAGACGATCGGTTCTATTCCCAGAATTCTTGTGGACTGGTACCACAGAGGCAATTTTCTAGCTATCTGTGAAGCAAGATTCAGCTAGGCATTTATTGTAGTGTTTGGAGAGGACAGGGGCCAGTTCAGCAGACCATTTCTTTATTACTATTACATGTATAAGAGCAGGCCATTAAGCTTTGGAGTTGTCAAGGTTTTTTATGATGTCTCTGCCCTGGGATGGGGTGATGACCAGGTTATCAAGTGTGGCTTTGGTCAACAAAGGGAATTTGGGGAGCGAATGGTTTTCTGAGTCCAAACTAGAGTTAGTAGCAAAACGCTGGGCAAATAGTCCGGCCTTATCAGTGGCCGTGCACACGACATCATTGTGGTTTGATAGTGGGGGAATCGTTGATTGACCATTGTTCACTACACTATTGTAGATTTTCTAGAAATACCGAGTGCCTAGTTTCTGTGATTGAATGCGGTTTTTTGTTAACTCATCAAACCTTCGCTTTGCTTCGCCTATAACGGCCTTGCAATTATTTCTTGACTGTATAAATGTATGTCTATTAGTAGCTGACGTATGGCGGCTGAATTTACGGGATACTTGTTGCCTCTCAGCAATGGCAGATGCACATTTTGAGGTGAACTATTGGGGGTAGTGGGGCTTGCTAAAGAATTTTCTCATGGGGACATAGGCTTCAATGCCTGTTTTGACCGATTCAGTTAATTCATTTGTACACTGGTCGGCAGGGAGTGAAAAGGTTTCCCTCCATGGGGCGTCGCTGATGTAATTTCTGATTGACTCAAAATCAGCTTGCCTGTAGTATCTCGTTGTTTTGAGCAACGGTGCATCAGCTTTTGGGCGACCGCCAGACGATGAATTCAAAACGCCGCGTTTTAATTAAACAGGAAAAGTACACTGGACAAAATGTGAAGCAAGAAAAACATTCACCATATTTGTTATTATATGAAAAAATATTTATTAGAAAAAAAGAAAACATAGGCAAACAAGTGTTATACATACTGTGTTTTATCTCTGGAAACAATGACTCTGTCGGGAGATTTAATACGTTGACACGTTGCACTTTAAAAAATTGTCTTTATTTCATGAATTTCTACAATTTTCTTGAACCGTCTACTCTTCTGAACGCTAATTGGCTAATTGTTTCGGTATGTTCCGCCTGCTTGCGTAACCTCCCGGAAGATGCTGAGGCGAAGTTGCCGGAGATTGTGGCGTAAACAGTACTAATATCATGTGTTCTATTAAGGTTAAAACGTTCTACATATTGAAAACTATTCCCGGGTCAGATTAAGAATATTTTATGTTATTAATTTGTAATGGACCATATAAGATGATACAACGATAACAACAACAATTTGACTAGTAAAAATCATGCTGTATCGTAAGATAAAATGCTGTTTAAGTTAAAGCCGACTAACATAATTTTATAGAGCAGAAGGATGCCCCTTAGTGTATTTGTTCTATCTGCTTCGTGAGTGTAAACATGTGAATAAATTACTAAACGTAACAGACAGCCCTACGTGAAAATTATATATTTTGTTTTCGAGTCTTTCTTTGTTAATAAATCTTCAGAAGAAAATTCTTACAGAAACGTTTGAAAGATTTACCAACCGAAGATAGAAAAGTAAGTGTGTCCCTTCAGTTTCATATACTGTGGCATCCATAACGAGTATGTTTGCTCTATGACACCTGATTATCAGACGCTAGATTACGCCTACACATTTGACAAACGTTACAGATCTTCGCATGCGCCAATACGTTACGCCTCAGACCACATATAATGACCGTTATAATCAATGGAGATGGAATACCTTAGTTAGGATAGCACTACTAACACTTTCACTGAAAGGGAACATAGAATTCTAAAATCAAACTATCAGCAGTTATCCGGAAGTTGGTAGAGAACGAAGGATCACATCTTTCCTTGCAGGCTGTAAGTCACGAACTGGTTGAATATATGGCAGACAAGATGTAGTAGATTTTTTCCAGGACTTTATTACATGTCTAAACAAAACAAGATTTGTTGCACACAAAGTACATTCAAAAAGTACATCCCAACATGATAACGCTGCAAACATTCAGAAAGAATGCGAACACGTTTTAAATGCTCCTCGGGCGAGGTGCTAGCTGTTAGAATGTCGTCTATATAGTTTTTAAATGCATAATAGAATGAGCAGATGGTTGGACGTATCTTATTTAAGATATGTCTACCATATCTACGATTAAAAAAACCGTGACCATCCAACCAACAGAATTCGCGTAGTAGAATTTGATTATGTTTTCTCAAAAGTGTTGGGGATTTTTTTTTTTAGAATGTATGCTCAATGTATTTACTTAATTTACTTACACACTTCATCTTCGGTGGCGACACGCGAGTCAGTCAACCAATGAATCATACGGCAGGAATAATTTCGAGGCAAATATTAATAAATACGCTGAATAGATGACAAGATTTATGGTGACTGGTTGCTTAAAAAAACGTGTAAAAGGGAATTAAAAGGCAACCCTTTTAAAGAAAAACACCAACAATAATCTATGATCGAAAAACATAGTTATAAAAGTGTCGACGTTTGGTGACGCTTTGCTCTGGTAAATCATAAAATCGCAATATATCAAAGATATGGCCGAACATCAATGCTTAAATATCGCGTGTTTTGAGAAGTTGTTCTACGCTTCGCCGCTGGCTAATTCCTGTGCTTGTTTTACAAGTACTTCACTTGTACTCTGTTCAACGTGAATACTTCGGATAAAACTGACTAGCAGAAAATGTCGACCTCATAAATAAAACGAGCCTGAGACATCAAACAACATTCTAGTTTCATGAGCTCGGACAACTCACCTTTGGAATTCCCTTCCAGTTTGCCGTTCGTGGGAAGCCAAACGATTGGCCGAGAGAACAAAAAAGAATCTGATTGGTTAACTAGCTAGCCGTGTATATAAAAACACCCGGCAAATATAACTCCATGCATTTTAACCTGAGGATTCTTCCCGGGGATGAAACGCGGGAATCTCTGTGTAGCTTAATTGCCATAAATATATTTTCATAGCTTACTACCTAACTCTACTTACGTATCGAGCACTGTTGAAGTAAATACTGAAAATTGATACATAAAAAATGATATCTCTTTATGTGGATACATGAAATACTTCCATATATATATATATATATATATATATATATATATATATAGTCTAAGGAGCTTTGAGTCATTTTAAACAAAAAAAAACAAAAAACAATAAAATAAATAAATAAAAGTAAAATACAGTTTAAATTCCCAGAGAAACTAACTAAATCCAAGATATTGCAGACTTAACATTCGTTGGAAAATTAATAAATAAAAAATAAGTAAATAAAAAAAAATAAAAGGGGGGTTAAGTATCTAAGAGTGAAACAAAAATAGGAGACTTTAAGCGTCTAATATTAACACGGGGATCATCCGCTGTTTACCATGTAACTGTTTCGGAGATTTAAAAACAGGACAGTTATAATATCCATGGCTCTCCAATGGTACTGATTAAACTACCATTACCTCAATAATCAAGTGTCGAAATAATTCAGCTTAAAATTTCACTAATACATACATAAATACATAATTATAATAAAATAATAATAATAATAATAATAATAATAATAATAATAATAATAATATATTACCCTTAAGACTACCGTATGATATGTTAATTTGCATATCAAATAACATTAATTATAACAATAATAATAATAATAATAAAAAATAATAATACTAGCTAAACACTACACCCAAGAACCATTCTGCAATATGGTAGCGAGCAATAACATTATATAGGAATTAAAGTTGCATTAAAAAATACATAAATAAAAAATAAAGCTTAAGTACCTTAGGTACCAGAAAAGTAATTAGATAAGAGGAAGGACACCTAGCCGTACAGATCTAAATACCCAATATAAAGTCAAAAAAAGCTTTGAGTCATATCTCCGCCCCGGTGTGCATACTATATACGTACCTATCGCCGCCCCGGTGCGCGTACTATATACGTACCTATTTCCCCCCCCCCACCCACCCAACCAGTGCACATACTATATACGTACCTATCGCCGCCCCGGTGCAGATACTATATAAGTACCTATCGTCGCCCCGGTGTGAATTCTAAATACGTACCTATCGCCGCCCCGGTGTGAATGCTAAATGCGTACCTATTGCCGCCCCGCTGCAGATACTATATAAGTGCATACTACATAAGTACCTACTGCCGCCCCGGTGTGCATACTACATGAGTACCTATCGCTGCCCCAGTGCGAATACTAAATACGTACCTATCGCCGACCCGGTGCGAATGCTAAATACGTACCTATCGCCACTCCGGTGCCGCGTACTATATACGTACCTATCGAAAACCCGGTGTGCATGCTATATACGTACTGATCGCCGCCCCGGTTGGCATGCTATATCCGTACTTATTGCCGCCCCTGTGCATATGCTATATATGTACCTATCGCCACCCCTATGAACTACTATATACGTACCTATTCCCACCCCGGTGCACATTCTGTATATATACTTATCGCCGCCCGGTGCGCATACTATATTCGTACCTATCGCCTGCCCGGTGCGCATACTATATACTTACCTATCTCTGCAAGGGGGGACGTACTATATATGTACCTATCTCCAGCCTAGTTGGCATATCTAAGAACTCATATTTATGTGCCCCTGTCGTGTCAAAAATACAAAATAGTGTTTGTTCATGATTTGTCACTACTCTAAAAAATAAATCATATTAATGCGTCCATGACGTATTGTTTTTTTTATAGATGTTTATCCAATGAATCTCCAATATTTATAAGATAATCTTAATAAAAAAATACATCGGCATCATAGTATATTTGTTTTATTCATAAAAACATTATTGGCGACAGTTGTAAAATGTCCTAGAGAATCTGGAAGTTTAATAAAATCGAAACTCAAAGATGTATGCACATATGTAGCCTATTATATGTGTATGCATAGAAGACTATACTATATAGATATACATATTACACCCAATGCCTCAAGCAATTTTATCAACATGTTATATGTGTACACACATAAATATATACATACACACACACGTATATATATTTTGTTTGTTTTTAGTGTGTATTTAGTGTGTATACATATTAAACACAATACATCAAGTAATTGTATCACCATATTATGTGTATACACACACATATATATATATATATATATATATATATATATATGTATGCATATACACACACGTATACATATATATATATATATATATATATATATATATATATATATATATATATATGATGTGTGTGTATTTAAGGTGTATGCGCATCAAAATTGAACAATTGAATTGTCAGGGTCTACAGACATTATCACATTTATTTTACTTTTTTTTAATTTGCTTCGCGATATTTATCAGTTTACTCGTGACAGTCTTATCATCATTGAGCGCCGAAGATACAAATACCACGGAGAATATATAACAAGAATGGAATCAACAGTCAAGCCGTCAGGTAAGTTTATCTAATTTATCAGAGTCAATTGGTCTTCAAGGTGAACAAAAGTTTTCAGAGAAATAAATTATTTTGATACATTGCTCACCGCATCGTCTGATATACATATTACGAATAGAGTTGGATGACATTTATCTTTTTTTAAGATGCGTCCTCGCATATCTATTAGATGGTTGTCGAGTTGTCTGTCTAACAGATCGATTAATCGCATACATGTGATGTTTATAGTAGTTTTTTTTCACATGAGTTGCTAGCAAAAATAGTTCATATGGCGGATAACATACGCGAATTTCTTTCTTTTTTAATACATGTTTCTTGTTTTTAGGTACACCTACGTATGTCATTGTGTCCTGTATGTTATTCGGTCCGTTCAACATTTCAGCCATGTTTTTCTTAACTTTTCGCGCCTCAAACAAATCATACTGTAACTGAAGCGTAAGATGATACTGTAACAAGCAACGTCTTATAAGGTGCAACGTTAGTCAAGAGTTTGCCAGTACAAATAGAAGTCATCAACTGTGGAACAAGGCAAATTTGACCCTCCTCCTGCTCTATTGCAGCATACGCCCTGAACGGGTTCAGCAAGCTTTGTCCTGTATTAAGGTGGAAGGAAAGTAGAGTTAATAGTAAGTAGAACATTGGAAGTGTGATTAAAGTTGATTGGTGGAAGAGATTATGTGGTGAATTAGTATGTAGAGAAAGGGGGTATATATAAGAAGGAGGATGAAAATAGGAAGAAAGGAGGGAGTCTATGGTAGGGTAGCTTGTGGGATAGTGAGAGGATTTTTAGAGCAGGCTTATGGAAAGTTAAAGGAAGTTAATTTCCTTAATGTTGGTATAGTCTTAGAAACAGTGTAAAATAAAATTATTCTAAAAGCGAACGATACGAAGAAACACGCTATTAGAGTAGAAAATCTCCCACCCGATGATTCTAATCAACAGTGAACCGTCGTATGAAACGCTCTCGTTTGAGATCGCGATTTCGACAGTTTATCACGAAAACATTTAAAGGAGAACTTTCAGATAGGGCATGGGATCTAGATACATTACCTTATCTGTCTATCTGTCTGTTACGCTTACTTTTGAAATATGATTTCCGTCGCTGAACACGCAGATCAAATGCACTCGTCTGTTATTGTCCAGTTAACACTTGAAATTGTTTTTTTAAAACGCAGGAACCTATACGGAAAGTTTTACTGTTCACTTTATGGTACACACTGGGGTAGACACTATCCTCGAGGGTCTTCGGTCTCTCTGTACAAGGGTTTGTCAGGACAACCTGACATGAGGATACTAACCCTTGCAAGTAAACCCTGTTAACTAGAGTATTAGTAAAAGTTAACTCGAGTACTAGTAAAAGTTAACTCGAGTACTAGTAAAAGTATATCCCTGCTTTAATGAAGCTGCTAAAAATAATAAAGGCGTCTTCGTTTGCCCCCGATGTCCATCAGATCGAAATATGCCACACATTTGTGTGCAATGATAAAACTGTAGATGTTCCATGGGACCCACCGATTATCAGATATTTCCTTGTATTGTGCCAAATCTATTCCTATAATATTGATTTTATTTGATCGAAAATAACTTATTTTAAAACATTTCTTTAATAATATAAGTATTATGTTCATTGTTATATTGATGGTATCATAAGAGACGAAATTAAATGTAATCGTTGTTTTCTATTCATACTCGTAATGTTCTTTTATCAAATAGAGACAACAAAAATTAGTAATTATTTTCCAAAACAAATTTCATGTATTTTTTTACATTAATTAATCTATTATTAAGCTAATGTTTGTTTTATAATCCCTTCTGTTTCTAAGGTATACACCCCCTACATGTATATATATATATATATATATATATATATATATATATATATATATATATATATATATATATATATATATATATATATGAAAGGAAGCATGAGGTAATGCGACGTAATGGGAAATGAAAAAGGAAAAAGCAAAATATGTTTTTTATGTATTCATCAACGTTTCGTCTCTATTTGTAAGACTTCTTCGGAATGATACTTTTAAGAGAAATGTCATGCAAGTACATATAAATATTGGTTTGACATGATGGGTTAATGAGAAGAAGTAGTAGCCACTACTGGGAGCGCAGCCCGGACCTTGGTCCTGTGCTCCCAGTAGTGGCTACTACTTATTCTCATTAACCCATCATGTCATACCAATATTTCTATGTACTTGCATGACATTTCTCTTAAAATTATCATCCTTAGGAAGCCTTACAAATAAAGACGAAATGTTTATGAATACATAAATAACATAGTTTTGGCCTTTCTCTTTCATTCTCTCTCCCTCTCTCTCTCTCTCTATATATATATGTGTATATATAAAGGGTGGGCAAAAATAAGGGTCCTATTTTTTAAAATTCATAACTTTTTTATTTATTGATTTTTTTAAATTTTTTTTTTTAGAATAAGTAAAGGACCCCTTCCGAAGCAAGCATGAGCCGTATTAGCCCTAAGGAACGTACCCTCATTTAGAAAACATTATTTTTGCTTAAAAAACTCAAAACAGTGTAAAAAACAATACTTTAGTTTTTGTAAGTTTTAAGAAGTGTTTTTCGGCTAAAATTTGTTTTGTTTATTTCAAAAAATCTCGGAAAGGTCAGTCTACACACACATAAAGTTTGGTGAGTTTAACTTTTATTTTGTGGAAGTTATTCAAATTCAAGTTATTCAAATTTAAAGATAGGACCCTTATTCTGGCCCACCCTGTATATATATATATATATATATATATATATATATATATATATATATATATATATATATATATATTTGGAGGATTACAGCGGTCACTAAAATTCTACGTCTTCTACAATTTTCCCTGGGGTGCTACTATTGAATCTGCTACTGAAATCTTCGCGACGTGTTCAACGTTGAACATTTCCATATACCTTTAACCCATTATCTTTGCATTTGACTTCTCCTGCATTTTCTTTATTTCGTTTTTCTTTTTCTTTTCACATTTATCTTAAGAATATTAAATATTTCTAAATTTTGACATTGGTGTATCTCTTACCAACTTATCTGTCTGTATTTCTCTGATGATAAGACTTCCACTATTTGAAAAGCCACTGTTTAAGGAAAGAAAACAATATCTTGTTTAAACAGCTTAATACGTAATATATTTAATCTGTTTGCTATTTTTATTATAATCTTTTAATTGCCTATATAATTCACTTATCTCATATATTAAGCATCAAGTCTCCATGATAGGTTATTATCTAAAAGTATACGTAATATATATATATATATATATATATATATATATATATATATATATATATATACAAGTATCATTAAAAATAACGGACATCTTGTGTCTGGTTATTTCTTCTAAGATCCTTTCCGTTTTTCTGATTAGGTTCTTAGTTTCAGACAGAAACTGGCTGATAAAATTGCCATAGCTTCCCAAAGCGCTTTCAGACCCTTTCAGGTCCATCGTCAGTGGAGCAATGTTAACCAGGCCTATAAATATTAATTTACATGAAACACAATCCTTTATTTTCTCGCCTAAATCGAATATATATTCACTCCTAGGTCTATGCCTGGTTAACATTGCTCCACTGACGATGGACCTGGAAGGGTCCGAAAGCGCTTTGGGAAGCTATGGCAATTTTATCAGTTAGTTTCCGTCTGAAACTAAGAACCTAATCAGAAAAACGGAAAGGATCTTAGAAAAAATAACCAGACACAAGATGTCCGTTATTTTAATGATACTTGTATAAAAGAAAAGATGCTGCCAATGTACATATATATATATATATATATATATATATATATATATATATATATATATATATATATATATATATACAATAAAACACACATGTTAAAATATTCAGCAATTTAAAGATTGAATTTAGTTTGAAAAAACGTCCATTTTATTTGTTCTATTAATTCCAATTGGAAAATTCATACGCGGAGTGAACCGTTTTTTACTAATGTTCTGGCCGTTTCTCTCACACTCTCACTTTATGCAGTTTGTTCATTCCTATAATTTTTCCGCCCATTTTTCTAAACTCTATTTGTTTCTTGATAATAAATGAAATATGTTTTCCTAAGTCTTCTACGGTGAATTTCTTTTCCCACAAATGAAACTTCCTGAAAACCAGAACCGGTATCGTACGGATTCTTCTGTTGATTTTTTTATTTGCCTTTTTACTCTTAGCAAACCAGTGTTGAAATAATATTTCACTCTTATATGAGTAAATAAAAAAGCTACTATAAAAAGCTATTTAATATTATATTCTCTTTCTATCCACCTCTCTCTGTACTTTGTTCAACCTCTTTCTATCCACACTCATTGCCTAACTCTATTTGAATGTTAATAAATAATATATATATATATATATATATATATATATATATAATATATATATATATATATATATATATATATATATATATATATATATATATTTTAGTGAGAATACTATTTAATCACAGGCATGATAATATATAATTAACATATATAAAAATATATCATGGTCAACAGTTTAGAAGAGTGTATTTGTGTGTAAGGTATATATTTTACAACCTCTTCCGCCTTCTCTCTCTCGCTCTACTTTTTTCAACATCCATCTATCCACATTCATTACCTAATAATCTCTTTGATTTTAATATGTAATATATATATATATATATATATATATATATATATATATATATATATATCATTTTGAATACTTGTTTAATCATGACAAATGAATATTAAATGTAATAGTTTGTTTCCTTCTTTGTTTATTTCTTTATTCATCAAAACAATGTTTACATTCTCTAATATATAATTACATAATCTACTTATTATAAAAATCCACCCATTTAATTACTAAGCCTCCCCTTCTTATCGCATAAAATTAAATTCACATACGCGAACCATTTTTTTTTCCTTTTGATTATCATCAGTTATTTTTAAGACTAAGCAACTTATTTTGCTTATAAAATTAAATGTGCATACATTATTATTGAGGCGAGCGGTACAGTTTCAGTATACAAATAAAATATTTTCTTTAATTACATATAGGCATCACCATCAGTGCGTCGCAATCCAGGTTTAAAAAACTTAGTAATCTGAAAACATATAGACTAGAAATTCGAGACGTATCAGAAAACATAGAAGAGTTTACGTGGTCGATTATCTAATGTCAACTTAATCTTATTGTTCGTCGAATTCCTCTATTAAATCAAGACGTTCTTCACGCTTAAGTGCGATACACAAAAGGTTATTTGTACAGCTTTCTCACTCTCTTAAACAAATAGTATCTAATCTGATAGGCCCCAACACTGTCTATCGAGCTTCGCATCCAGTTCCATCAGTGACATTTTGCATCACTGTGCTTGTTTTACAAGTACTTCAATTGAATATGCTCAGACGAACTTGTAGTTTTTCTGCCCCCTCGACGTAATAATGTGGTAGTATCGTTATCCCAGGACAAAATGTTTTACTATCGTGTCGTTGGGCTGTCTATGGAAATACTCTTATCATCCTGTCACGATGCCATACCACCCCTAGAAAACAGGATAGTAACATTTTCCCATACAATGAAAGGGTTATTGTTGACGGGTGTTTGGCGAAATAAATTTTGCCGTCATTAATTCTCGGAGATAATTTACCGGTGTCGTTTTAGAATATTAACGCTTGTAACAAATAGCAAGCAAGCATTTATTTGTACATTCGCGGTACGAATATATATATATATATATATATATATATATATATATATATATATATATATATATTGCATTAGATGAAGTGAAAGAATAAAATAAAATAAGGTGCGAATCAAATTTGATTAGAATTCAATGTTCAGGGAAAGTGCCTTAAAGTCATGAGTTAAGGATTTTAAGGTACTTTGCATAACATTGAATTCTAATACAATTTGATTCTCACCTTATTTTATTCTTTCAATTGATCTAATGCTATTAATGCTCTACCCAGTATATTGAGCTTCAGTTTTATCCGGATGTTCACTAATTAAAGATATTAGTTGCCGCTTATATCTTTTGTTGGATTAACCTTCATATATATATATATATATATATATATATATATATATATATATATATATATATATATATATATATATATATATATATATATATATTATATGAGAGAGATATGGGGCGTACAAAGGTTAACACTCTCAGAAAAAAGGAGAGTAATAAGAATACATATAAAAAAGAATGAGCCAGAGAGAAAGAAAGAGACTATAATAGTTACTTATTTTATTGTTATTAAGTCCCAGCGGTTTCGATCTTGAACATTCAGCAAATGCAGGTGTCAGTCAACACTTGATCTTACTCTCCGATGACCGTCAACCCAGTCTGTTGAAAACAACAGTCCACTATGAGTCGAGCGTAAGGTTTATTCAGGTCGCACTGTTTTAATGCAACAACACGATTGTCTCGATTTTACTTGTTTCCCTACGAAAATAAAGAAAGTCAAGTACAAGGTTATCATGTACATAAATCGAGCCTCAAACAATGCTGTATTGATTTACTCCTCTCCAGGAGTTAGGAACAAGGCCAGTTTTTATCTTACTCCCACAAATAAGATGTGCCCCAATGTCGGATCGGGAAAGTGGGGTTTGAACAGCCAGCGCCAGAGAGGTGAGCACTCTCGCCATTAAAAATTGCCTGGGCAGCCCTGTCGGCATTCCCCGGTAGGGGCGCCCCAGGCAGTAAGCAATAAAATTACTCCTCCATAAAGAGGGGAGGCAAAGCCTGGGAGGGTGGACCTCCTAGAACTGCACAGGACAGACCCATAGACCGGCATAAATCAAGTCCGGAAAGCCAAGGTAATACCAGTTTATGGGGTGTAGTATCCATCGGAACAGATACTACACTTTGATCTTAGCCAATGAAATGTATCCATTAAATCTTTGGTATCAAAATATTCAAAATGTAATAGTGACAGCCAAATCAATTGACGGAGGGAACCAATTGGTATGACAACGGCCTCAGCAACGCATGAAGACACATTGTTTGACAGACTGACCGAACGACAGAGATTACAACGGGGTGTTACACACCGCTTTAGTGACGGCGAGGACAACATGGTGTGACAGACCGATGAAGTGACGGAGAGAATCACTTGTTGTGACAGAGCCACCAAGCGACACATATTACCCCATGGTGTGATCTGAAAGTTTAGGGAATGAAAGACTTAAAAATGATGGCACATTATAGGAACAAAAGGATCCATTATCTGATTATTTTATTTGTATTTTGATAGTTTTTAGCAATTTCGTTATTTATGTTTATCTTTCTTCATATCTATACGCTTTGTTATTTATTAATTTCCCAGGATATCTCATATTGTACGTTAGGAGATAAAAATAAGTTTTCTTATCAATTAAATAAGATTGTAAGTTTGTTATTATATTATCTTATGCACTTTCTGTTAATTGATTTTAATGACAATGACAGTTGCATTGCTCAACATCAAAATGTCTTAACAGGAATGATTGTGTGCTTTTCTTTCATGTTTTAGCAATATAAATCTATGTTAGCTTTATAGCATAGTAGCTACGCTTGTTATTCAGAGTTAAGTCATCTTAGTAAGTTATTATTTTTATTTTTCATACTATTATTTTCATATTTCATGATATCCTCACAACGTGTTATCCGATAGTAACTTCAACGTCCTTCAAGTGCGTCTTGTCCATTTTGGGAATCTCTATGCAGAAGACAAGCATCGTTAAGGAATTTCGAACTGAAGCCTTTTATCTTATTAACAGGGATAAACTGCTATCGTTTCCATCAGCCAGAGCTGAGTACATATATTAAGTAATTCTTGATAATATTCTTTGAATCGGTTGTACTGAAAATTACACAGTTTACATCAAAAAGACTGTAACTTAGAACTTGTTTTAATGATTTAACTCGTTATCCGTTGCGGCACCGTTCCATTCGAATGTCCTAAAGAAGATTGGATATTACATCAACAGAAACGTTGAGAGCATTAGTCTTTATAATTCAAATAATATCAAGCTTTATATAAAATTCCCAATATCTTCAACACGTATTTCTTGTTCACAATGGCTGTTATGAGTGTACCCATAGCTGGAATTTTCTGTTTCATGCAATATGATTGTATGTAACGCATATATAATACGTTTACATGTAATTAATTGCATTGGTATTTGATAGCAATGGCACTCAAAACGTGACTATTTTCAGTAAATCTCCTAAATTACAGTTTAATCGGCGGGTTATGTCCTATGAAGTATATATAAAATGATACCATTGCACCTGTAAATAAGACGCTGATATACCCGACCATACCGAATCGATGATAGCCTTGGAACAATGATAGCTAATATATCACGTAACACATCATCAATTACACATTTAAGTTGTTACAATCATTTATGTTTTATTTGGATATATATTTTTGCTACTTTAGTTTTATTTAGCTTCAATTTATCTTTATATGTGAGTTGTCTTTTGCTCTCAATGGGTTTTCGTTTATGTTTCGGCTTTGTCGTACGTCTATGATATATTTTCCAGTGTTATCGAAAGATTTGTTTGTACTCTTCTATTATCTGATAACATTAGATTTTGGGGGATGTTTCATAATTTACTCCGCTTTCTGCATTTGATGATTTTGTTTGCTTCTTTTTTCTTCGATCTACTATCTACCAGTTGCTATTTCTTGTTAAATTGTATACGACGATTATCTTACTGGAATGCCCTTGGCAGAGTGGATTTCTATGTCACGGATTAATCTATGTCTTTAATTTCCATATACTGGACTCAAATGTGTGTCTATATTATTTATATGTATGTTCAATATGATAGCGTGTTCTTATTTCCCAGTGGACAATTTTCCGATCGAGCAATTACTGTTTTATATCTTTTGTATAATCTGTTGCATTCAAATTGTCTGTAGTAATCTGTTTCGTCTCTTTCCCCTCAACGTTTTAAGTTACTTAGGTATTTTATATTGTAGTGTTATGTTGCTTATTGTAATATCGTTGTTTTGTGTGAGTGTCAGTAGCAATTCCATTTCTCTGCAGACATTTACCGATATACAATCCTCTTACAATTGCAGAGTAAGACACAAGCTTAGTTTACCATTTTGGAAAATATAGCTCCCCAAAAAGGGACAGTCTGAATTGCAACAAATCTAAAATTTGCATTAGTCCAAAATACAGTAAATACTACGGATATTATAAGAACAGTTACTACATGTAGCACTTAAGCAAAAGGCCGAACAAGAGGTGTTATTATTATTATTATTATTATTATTATTATTTGTTGTAATAATACTAATAATAGAAGTAGTAGTGGTAGTAGTTGTATTTTTCTGCTATGTCTTTTTCATTATCTCATTTTAGTTAGGTCTCGACTTAAACCTTAAAATAAATAAAACATCATTGCAGAAAAATATATAGCATAACTACTTTATTTATATACAATAAATTATGTTTAATATTCAAAGTTATAGTTTTTCAAAGTGCCAAATGCATTTTTCTATATCATTATCGTTTAAGTCATCAAAGTTTATTCTTCAGGCGGTTAACAACAGACCAGACCCTATTCCATAACAAAAGACGGTAACATACCTAAGAGAATAACCTCCTAGGACAGAAAAGAAGCGTACCTAATTTTGACAAGCTAACGTCTGGACAGGTCCATAGGTTTCCAGAATGTACTTAGCGAAACGTGGCTAGTATTAAAAGAGTTTACAGAACATACTTTTTGGTATTCCTCACACAGGGCACTTCACATAAGTCGCATATCATTTGTAATTAATTTATTTATTGATAAGTGAATTTCTATCTGTGCTAATTCTTTTTATATTTATGGCAATTACATATTTACGCGAATCTATCAATATGCATTTCGGCTTATTCGGAAACAAGTCAGACATTTTGCTAAACATATATAGATATGCACATTTAGTAATGTATTTAAAACTAACTGTTTTGGAAGGAAGCGGTATAGCTATGAGATGAATTCAAATCACTCGTGGCTTTCAGAATTACAGCATCAAGACAACGAATAGAACTGGTTTGGATACGTCGTCAGAAGAGATTGTAGACGCAATGTATATTGCACATTCCAAGCAATATGTATCGGTATAATATCTTGTAGTAGCTTTCCTAGGCTCTTAACTGACAAGATCCGCACCGATGTAGAGCTTCTTTTACAAAATATGATAATATTGGAAACACACCGAACAATATGGAAGGATTGTGTATTGTGTGGGAATATCCCATGAGGATTATGTAATAACCTAAGTTAAGCAAGCAGATAAAGGTGTTACGTTACTTGATTTTTACGTAAATCTATGACATATTTTTACATCTTAAGCCCCAAATAGATCAGATATTTCTACTTTACGAAGGACGGTGAAATGCTCGGAAAGGCCCATAAGTTTCCAGGATATTCTCAGGCGAACCTTGGATAATATTCAAAGAGTTAACATATTGTCAATGTTGTATTTGCCAAACACAGAATATGAAGAGAAGAAAAAAAAACGAAATACTTAAAAGTTTAATTATCCAACCAAAATAAACGAAATACTTAAGAGTGTAATTGATACATGTCATGAAAATAAAATGAGTGTATATTGTCTATGGATAACCCATTTGTTTCCTATGCATACATGTATGCCAGTATGTTTGCGTGACGGAAGTGTAAGGTAGATATGTCTATCGAAAGAGATTTAATCATAGTCTGAGTAAAATACTACCACGGAAATAATTATATTTTATTTCAGGCGTTCATACTGGTATTTCTTTTGAAATGAACTTATGTACATGCGCAACATATTTGCAGGAATGAGATTTCTAATTAAATAGCTAGCAAGTAATTTTTACCCAGCAAGACATTTCGTCATTTCACAGTTATAATATGATTATGCAAAACTGGATGCTAAATGAATGCCGAGCCAAGTAATTCGCGCGTCTTTTCATCCAAAATGATCAGAATATTTTCACTTCACGAATATTCAATCTCGAATGCGAACAGTATGGGGCGGATGTACAATAATTCCATCAGATCTGCAACCACCCAACACCGAATTCAATCTTCAGTGAATTACTTGAATATAAATACTACGACGACAACTTTTTAAAAGACGTGTCCCATTTATTATTACTTAATATAGAGGAATATAAAATAGAGGATGTGGTCTCATCTTATACGGAAAATGTGCTATAAATAAAATAATATGTACTACTATGTTATTATGGTCATTAAATATATACCGGAAAGTAGAAAGTTCTCTATATAAAGTATAATCATATGAAACAATTTTGCATCGAAAAATAATAGTCCTTTTTTGTATAACTAGTTATGCCTACCCGACGTTGCTCGTGTTGCTATGAAACTATTTTAGTTTTAGCTTTTTTACTTATTGCACATTATTAAACTTATATAGAAACATAAACAGTTCGTGTTGTAAGGGAGACCACATTCCCGTTTTCTTTAATACATATATTAACTATTTCCGTTGTTTATTCTCATTTATTCGCTCATAGTTAGAAAATGTTATCCTGATACTGATCTGTGTATGTGTTTTCTTTGATATATCAAGCCTGTTTACCTGTGTTCTTTTTCTAGAGAGTATTAATATATGTACTGATCCCTTATTTTTCAGTCCACTATTGTATACATGAAATTTCCAACGAGGTCAGTTGAATACAGAATTTACGACATTATGTACAAACCGATTGATGAGGTCTCTATGGCTTCTTCTTTTGGACCGGGATTGGTCATCATCATAATAGATTTTTATAACGAGAGTCTGTTATCCAGTTCTAAACGACCAGATATGTATGTCTGATATGTTTAAAACACCTTATATAGGAGGAAATCCGGGTATGAGAGCTCAATGTAATAAACATGGCAATAGTCATCTAAATGTGATGCTTCACAATACCACAAGCTTGACATAAATTATTGCATCGATGATTATGTAATTTCGTGTTACTACATTTTATTTTATATATATATATATATATATATATATATATATATATATATATATATGAATATATATATATATATATATATATATATATATATACATATATATATGTATATATATATGAATATATATATATACATATATATATATATATATATGTGTGTATATATATATATATATATATATATATGTGTGTATATATATGCATATTAATCCATATGATACGTTGTATAGGTTGTTCTTAAAGCGACAATCGTGTTTTGATGTTAAAACATTGAAACGCTAAATATCAGATGTATCAAGTCTTGAATTTAGAAACAGGTGTTTACAATGATTGACCACTATCAGTTGTTCATACTGTGTTCAGAAAATGTGTTTTGTCTGGTTTTTACAAACGGTTATAACCAATGTTCGACCAGTCTTGATAAGTCTTAATCAACATTTTGTGTAAGATTCCAAAGAGATAATAAGGTACCTTATACATAGCCACTTCGTGTGTTTATCTAAGGAAACAGTTTGCTATTCTGCATCATGTGGGAGTCTACTCTGATAAACTTGAAGGATAATTCCATTAATCACACTACATCAAATACATCAGATTAAAAGAAAATTGTATTGGGAAAGTCAACGCCACCCGCCAAATTATCTAGCCTTCTTTCCTACATATTAATGTATCTTTAAAGTTATCACAGAATATCTCTTTCGTTTTATTAACAGTTGACATTTAATTGATCGTTATACCAATTTAATAATAATAAAACGACTTATTTCTAAAATACAAAAAAGTAAAATGTTAATGAGAGCGTGAACTTTCCTATAAGCTACATTGTGTGAATATTCGATAAAAGAATACGAATAATTATCGCTAGATTGTATTTATTTTCACACGTATGAAGGTTCAAATTCACAACGTGCTTATGTATATTTTCCTTTCTGTAACGGAAGTGCGCTATATGTTTCGGATATCACGTGACGAATTAATGGAATCGGCTAATCACAATTTAAATAGGCTATGTTGGGTTTAGTCATAATTAATATATTTATAAACTATATGAGCTCAGAATTTACCTTTAGCATTTGGTAAAATAGGAATTGAAGTTTGAATAATACAATGTATTCCTTCCAATTGCGTTTCTGCATATAAAAAGCGTAGAGCGCGTTTGACTCGTGGGTCGAGTGGTCTTTATCGATTCGCTGCTTTAAAATCTCATTGTAATACAGATTCTTATTCAGGTAGTTTCTTTACAGCAACAACAGGCTCGTGGAAGTCTCTTCCTGCTGACTGTTTCCATCCTACATATACACTAGTTTTTCTCAATTTTCATGCTAATAGCCATATCTGGTTTTGCGATGGTAATTTATCGTTCCTGTTAGCTCCTTATATCAAGTGGCTTAATGCCTTGTCTGGAGCGATTTCCATAAAAAAGAAAAACCGTTTCACGATCAGAGAAATGCACTAACACGACTTATCGAATATATGAATATGCAACTTCACTATGGTCCTAACGGGGTAATCGTTCAAAGACTACATAAGGAAGGAGCCGAATTCGACGATATTAAGAAATCAATACAATAATACAATAAAATACGAAAAATATATCGCTAATTTCATTAACCACATGCTACATAACAACAAAGAATGTATTAAACCGAAACGATGTCTTAACGCTCCTAGCGCAACGCATTACAACGAATATTGTATTTAGATATATTATCTTAGCTTTATTATCCTGAATCGAACTGTGTTCGTATTCCATGGGTACTTCCTTTATTGAATGGCGTTATAACAAGTTATATTGCCCTGCGTTTCTTTGCTTTAAGTGTGTAAACTTACAGTTAATATTTAATATCTGATTAACAACTGCGCTTCGCAATACTAAACTGGATACGCTTTTAGCGTTAATGCCTCCACTAGCGCGTAAATCCGAGGAGACTATTAACAACGATCGTCTCAGGTTGTTAGAACATGCCTTACACACACCATTTACTTCTACTATAAATGATTTATATCCATGCTACTTTAAGGACAGGGAAAGGGTCAATTTTAAATAAATTATTACCTATGATAAGAATTACGAATAACGATCAAGCCAATTATTGTGTAATAACATTAGACATTCAATTACATTTGAAAGGTGTAGGCTTATGTCAAACAAATATTACATCGCATTATTGCAGCCCATTTTTGGAAGATATCTAAGATATGTACGATTAGTTAAACGGTAATATACAAGAAGGTACAGATTGTATAAAATGTTCAGTACTCTATATTATGTCATGATTTCTAGAGGTAAAAAGCACAATATAGTGTTTTCGACTCCTAGCAAAGGGTTCTTTAGCTAAGATATCAAGAAATCTGATGCCAGTGTGCCATTGTTGATAGTGACTTAAAGTTCCAGTTGATATATATATATATATATATATATATATATATATATACATATATATATATATATATATATATATATATATATATATATATATATATATATATATATAATCACATATGAAACTAAAAGTAAACTTTTAGAAGATAGAACCGAGAGTGAAATGGTTTAAGCTCAATATACGAGATATAGCAATTATACAAATAGATGGCAGAAGAGTGATAAACATGTACAAATGTCCAGATGTATTTAAAACTTCAATTGTTGGCAGTGGAAAAGCCAAATATCAACATTTGAAAAAAATATAAAGTAATGAAGAGTGAAAAAAAGTTCGTGTAAAACAGATATGTGGTTTGTTCAGTTGGTACTTATTCGTTGATAAGGTGTCCAATGAAAGGAGATTTATATGGAGAAGAAAAATTTTCGTGAAGGCAGCATGAGAAAGCGTTCAAAAATGAAGTAACTCCAATTGTGAGATGTCCCGATTTCTCACATTAACTCCGATTAAGTACGCCCCACCTACGATCTGAACTCAACATCTCACTATTGGAGTTACTTAATTTTGGAAAGCAAATGTTAAATCTTGGCTTTTCCACTGCCAACTTATCTATGTAATATTCCTCTGATGATAATATTTCGATCTTTGAAAAGCCTAGGCTTAAGGAAAGCATAATACACACCATTTTATTACAGAATATACCTTGCATTGAACAATTGAAATTTGAAAAAATCTGGACATTTGTACATATTTATCACGCTTCGGTCATCTATCTTTATATATATATATATATATATATATATATATATATATATATATATATATATATATATATATATATGTATATTTATGTATATATATGTATATATGTATATATATACATGTATATGTATATATATATGTATATATATATATATATATATATATATATATATTGTCAAAGTAAAGATTGCATAACTTATGGGGTTCGATGCGCAACGCTTTAAAAATGAGGGATAACTGGTTTGATTCAAGAGTTTTTGTTTTCCTCTAACAGACTAATCATTTTATAGATAGAACATAAAATTAATATATACCTTTCCGGTTTTATTGAAAAATATTCTTAGCAAATATTTACCCTTCGATATTTACACTAATTATATTTGAAATTCCCCTCTAAAATGTATCGTTATACAGGGTCCTCCATTGATTAAGAAGGGTCCTAAATTTAAAAAAGAATTAAGAAAAACAAAACTACACTTTACTTGTTGTCGCACGACTTGAGTAAACTGCCATACTATATGTATAACCATCGACTGTATTGCAAAGTCGCCTCTATTGTTTTAGTTAAATGACTTTATTGAGACATAGATGAATTATTTTTCCAAAGTAATAGATAGACAGAATTTACATGTACTTCAAAACATACATTATCTTGTATCTTGTGTATTCAGAGACTCGCGCAAGTGTTGGGTAATGGCGGTATGGCAATGGACGTATCTGTTGGACATCGTTGGTTTGACTTGCGCGAATTAAAGCGCCGCGGACCGGCAGTTGAGTGCAGAATAGGGCCTGTTCTCACAAGCAGAAATCACAGACGTGACAAGTTCAACGTGTGACGAGACCCCGGATTAAGGGTCGGTGTGAACCTGCGAGAGGCTCTGTGACGGCACAGGCCTTTCGTGGGAAACAGAGGGATCCGTGACGTCACTAGTTCTTCGTGAGAAGCGAGTTTCGTCAGTCTGGCTTTTGGAGGCAAGCCGATGACACGTCATTGTTAAAATGTAATTTACAACAGATAAGGGAAATATTTCCCTAAGAAAATACAAGCGAGAGATATCTTCCCGCCCTCCACGAGTGATTAGAAAATAATTGTTAACTGACTACGATAAAGTAGTGGGTTGATCTCTCTCTCTCTCTCCTTCTCTCTCTTGACTTGGTGAATATTGCCAAGCTGATAAATAACAAACGCTTGTAATAAAAATGATTGAAACTTAGAGAGATCGTTGTTTTGTGAGTCGACCGCAGAGTTTTGTTTCAGACAACACGGTTAGAAGAAATACTTCATTCACTAGAGAATCCGACCCTCTACACGGCGAGGGAGAAAACTAAAGGTATGCAAACAATATATGAACTATGTGATCAATGATGTTTTAAAAATGACGAGCATTAAATGTGAACAGCCACGGTCATTTCAGGGACGAGTATACGAAATGAGTAAAGCCACGGCCGTACCAGGACTAGTATACAGAATGAGAACCGCCACGAACCGTAGTGGGGCAAGTGTACGAAACGCGTACTGCCACGGTCTAGAAAGAGTAGTAAATGCAACACAAGTAAGTACTGAACAGGTCTAACTCTTCCATTGAGTATCAGACGAAAATCAATGTTTCAACTTAGCATACCTCTGAGAATGGAAGTATTTCCGAAATAATATACTATATATTTACTTATTATTCATTGAGTGAATTTGTCATTTATTAACAATTCAGTAGAGTTAAAATCAACAGTCGCAATTTATGGATGATTCACTGTTTCGTCACGTCTAATCACCCCACGAAATGAATATATGGATTCGTGTCGTGTTCGTCGTCGCTTCATCCGAGAATTAATACATACATGTAGAAAAGCTTTCATCACGAATGCACATAAAATCCAATAAAATAGGTTTCATGCAATCTTTTATGCAACAACTAGGTATATTCTATAATTTGTGCCCATCTAAGCTACGTCCTAAGCGATGACTTCTATTGTAAACAACGTCGTCACTAAACGAGCAGCGCATAGGCAAGACATCTTATTAAATTACGACGATTCAGCTTAAATTGTGATTTCCATGTAAGTGTTTCAGACCAGAGAAAATGCTATGTTAACCTTATTTGTGAAAGACAGGATAACATTCTAAAACTACAGAATCTCAGACGAACGTCGTACAAAGGAACATTGGAGAAACCTGAACGAACAGCTTTATCTACTGACACCATTTTGCTAAACGGGCGGGGAGCCTCTTCAACTGACTATAGGTGATCTTTTTATAATCTATCCGTTACGAAATGACGCTAACAAGTAAAGTTGACCTAAATAAACAAAAAAGAAGCTAGAGAAATAAGAGCATTTTTTAAAACACGTCGGAGAAACACGTAGAGGATGTTTTTTTCGTATTGTTAGATGAAGTCGTTGACGATTTAAATTCAGCAACGCTGGATGGCGTCACAGAAGAAAATTGCATTACGTTAAGCATTTTAACAGGTTTCAACTACTTGTTTGTTCATTTGCTTTTACTATCTGAGGATGATTCAATGAACAATCGAAAACGTTCATTAAACATATGGAACATTTGTTGTTTTTTTTAAATTTTAATACAAAAAAGACCGGCAGAAGAATTGAAATTTAAAAAAAGGTATAATCAAACAGACGAATTATGTATTTTTAACAATGTTCGCATAAATGAGAAAATGTTACCTAAATACACACAATATATATATATATATATATATATATATATATATATATATATATATATATATATATATCCCACCCTAAGACAAATTCACTAACACACCCACCCCTCCCCTTCTTCACTCACAGCCATCCACATTCATTTCACTCTCTTCCATCGACTTCTCTCAGACTCAGATGGGTCCGAAAGTACTTAGGAGATAAATTCAAACTATGCCAAATTCATAATCCAATTCCCCTCCAAAACTAAGATCCTGATTCGGACTATTGAAAGGATCTACCGAAGGATATCTAGACATGAGTGGTCTCTTATATTCAACAATACTTGCCTACAAGAGAAGATGCTGCCTATATATATATATAGAGAGAGAGAAGGGGGTTGTCTAGCATCAGTGTAGTACCAACGAGAGAAAAAAGTATATTTAAAGAATTGTGGTTACAGACGCTAGTAAAACAACTTTTTCAATAATTATTTATTATCTTACTATTTTAACATTTCAAGTTTTTTAAATATAATTTCATAACGCGTTTCGAGCATGTATCGTTTATCCATTATGCTCTCTTCAGATGTAAATTCCATTTGATAAAAGTGTTTCATTTGAGAACACGTTTGATTTTTCTTTCATTTAAAAGTGTCTGTTCAAATTCCATATATATATATATATATATATATATATATATATATATACAGGGTGGTGCAAAAGTCGCGCATTGGTTTGTTTAGGTGATAGAAACTACAACATTTCATGTAATTTACTAGGCCTTTCTGGTAAATAATACATTTACTTGTTACTTTTGTTGCAGTAGGTTTTAAAAAATAATATCCTTTAAACGGGCACCATTTTCGGCCTCACTAAGACGGGCTCTAGTTAGGGCATTTTCCATTACAGTCCTTAGAATAACTGGCTCTAGTTCTGGGATTTCATATCTGATATTGTGTTTAAGCTCTTGAATCGTTGTAGGCTTGTTCACATATACCCTTTCCTTAAGATAACCCCAAAGGGAAAGGTCAGGGGCTGTTAAATCCGGTGAACGTTAAAATCAGAAAAATCTGCTAATTAAGCGCTCGCCAAACAATCCCCTTAAGAGCGCCATACTTTGTCGGGCAGTGTGGGCAGTAGCTCCATCTCGTTGGAACCACATTTCTGGGTTGTCCTGAACGTCTTGAAAGAAATATGGACCGATCATTCTTTCCGAGGTAACACCACACCATACGGTACATTTTAGTGGATGTAATTCACGCTGATGAACGGTTCTTGGATTTTCAATGGCCCATATTCTGCAGTTTTGCTTATTAACGAACCCGTTCAGATGAAAATGGGCTTCGTCGCTCATTATCAGCTTATGGATGAACTCATTTTTTTCTCTGGCTAATTGCTGAATGTGGACAGTATAAGCTTCGCGTAATTGCAAATCTGTGGGTTGTAATGCCTGTACCAATTAAATTTTGTATAGAAGCAGATGCAATTCACGCAAAATTCTTTGAAGTGACCTTCTGGCCATCCCAATCTGAGTGGTTCGTCTTTGAGTTAAGGTGTCTGGATTTTCAGCAATGCTATCCTCAACGAGTGCTACATTTTCCGCTGTCCGTACTGAACGTGGTCTGCCAGATCGTGGAACGTCACTGACTGAACCCTGCTGCAGAAATCGGACCACAAGACGATCAATTGTGGTCTGACTGGGAGATTGTCTGACATTATAATGCCGACGATAGGCTTTTTGGGTTAAGATTATTGAACGATGGTTTCCAAAGTAAAGTTCAATAATTTTGGTTCGTTGTTCAGTGCTATATTTTTCCATGATACATTATCAATGTTTATATCTGTAATATTCTGAAAGATAAGGAGAACATTTGATTAAATGTGAAAGTTGTTACTGGTTCAAACTAATGCGGTACTTTTGCGCCACCCTGTATATATATCCCACCCTAAGACAAATACTCTAACACACCCACCCCTCCCCTTTTTCACTCACAGACATCCACATTCATTTCACTCTCTCCCATCGACTTCTCTCAGACCGGACATTGGTCATGCGCTCCCAGTAGTGGCTACTACTTTTTCTCATCAACCCATCATGTCAACCCAATATTTCTATGTACTTGCATGACAGTTTTCTTAAAATTATCATCCTGAGGATATTTTACAAATAAACACGAAACGTTGATGAATACATAAAAAAAAACATCCATTGGTGTTTCCTTTTATTTTTCCCACATATATATATATATATATATATATATATATATATATATATATATATATATATATATATATATATATATATATATACACATACTTGTCGCGTTTTTTTGTTATAAAACACAAAGTCGTATAAAACAGGCGTAATGTTCCAATTCAAACCTATAAATATTTTTTTAAAATCAATAATAGAATGAAAATTAAAAAAATAATAAAATTACATTTTTATATATTATTCAATAAACATAGCAAATCAGAAGCCACTATAAATACTTATGGTTACTCAAATAGCAATTAACATGCATCATTTCAAAAGATCGATTGGATTTAAAAGTCATGTAAATACAAATTAAAGTAGTTCATTGTTTTTCACCATAATTTTGCCATGAAATATGTCTGTGATGAAATTAATTATTTGCATTCATCAGTAGTTGTATTATTATTAAATACTTCTAATACATAAGTTAAATATCCTGCCACCCCCTAAAGTATTATTAATACAAAATAGAAATGCTCAGGTGTGATATTAATATCGATTGATGAAACATATTAAAGTATGTTCCTTGTAATACACATCTATTTAAGTCGGACAAAAAGTCATCGACACATTCTACTTTATATATAAGATAAACAATTAGGTTATTTATCTGAGATTCGCTGAAAAAATATCGCTAGAAATGATACCGTAAAATGTAGAAATACGCTGGTTTTAAAATCTAATTAAGAACACGTGCGTTGCGTACTGCTGTCAGGCAACAAAGAACATTCATAAGGCTATTGATGAAATATCGAATACAACAGTAACCGAAATATAACGATGTAGTTGGGCCTTTCGAGTCAATGAAATGGAAAAATCAAAACATTTTGCTAAATGTGTCGTATATGCAATAATGTAACTTAGGGAATACAATCGATAATATATTGCAGAACTTATTTCATCAGAGTTGAGTCAGGTTAAATCGATGTATTACTTGATTGCGTTAAGGTAGTTTCATGCTATGCTTTTAAACTGACCAAACGCATCTAGAATTTTCCCAGAATTAATTTAATAGTTTTGAAATCCACATAAATGGAGCTTGTTTTATATATATTATTGTTGCGTAAACAAAAGAGAATAACTGAGGAATACATTTTATGTGTTTAAAACACGGTGAACTTGATATTGCATCTACGGTAATAATTTTACATGCAATCGACACTATTCAATAAGGAAATTACACCATCACAAATACAACAAGCCGCCCATGCGTGGTCCCCCTCTGTATGTGATTCGATGTGGCGAGTGTAAAATGAAATAAATTTGGGCAATTTGGGGCATTTTTAACCAAACTTTGACCCCCGTGGGGCGCGAACGCGAATTTTTCTGAGGTCAAGTATGCTCATTTTATATCCAGAACAATCGCCTCTACATTTTGGCCAAGTTTCAGAAAAATTGAATGGATGGATCAAACGTTATGGGAGAAAAGAGTGATTTTCTGCCATTTTGGGGGGTTTGACCCCCTGGGGTCACGAACCAGATTTTTTCCAAGATCAGCGATAATTATTTTCTATTAGGAACAATTGCCTCCACATTTTGGCCAAGTTTCAGAGAAATTGATGGATGGATGAAAAGTTATGGGGCAAAAAATTTAATTTGTTTGCCATTTCGGGGCCTTTTGACCCCTAGGAGGCTAACCAGTTTTTTTTTTCAAAAATCCGAAACTGTCACTTTCTAACCTGACCAAAGTTACAACTTCATGCAAAATTTCAGAGAAATTCAATAGATGCTTGCGGAGAAAAATCCTGACGGACGGATGGACGAACATGCCCCAAAACATAAGTCTCCCGATTTTATAAATCGGGGGACAAATTATAATAAAGGTCTGATACGATATATTTTTTAATTGAATATTTTCATCATGTTTTTATGAAGATGGTTAGATGTTTAAATGTGTCATTTGATTTGTCAGGTTTTAGTTTAAATAGGATGTTTATCGCTAAATATTAATGTCATTCGACATTGGCAGTTGAGCGCTCCTTGGAACAAAAGTGATGTGTATCTTGTAACTACATCTGCTTGTTCAGCAAAATGAGACAAGATTTCGTTCCTCTACGCACATTTTTCCTGTTCGTTTAGCTACAAAGTGTAACTGAAGCGTCAGCATCGGCATCAATTCATCAAGATGTGTTTGAAACTTTGCTATAGGGTCGCCCCCAATGCAACGATAGCATCGACAAGTGGCAAACTCCGAAGGCATCAGATACACTTATTACAAGCTGAGTACGTCCGTCTAAAAGCTGTTTCCCTGTCCGTCGCTTTGCCTGTCTCTCTTTTTATTTGACACGCTTCAGTTATATATATATATATATATATATATATATATATATATATATATATATATATATATATATATATATATATATTAGAGGTGAAAGATGAGAATAACAAATAGTAAAAATACAATATTTATTAAAACATCAAAAGTTCAGAGCAAGGAGCCTGCAATCCTTAATCCATGGACTTTAAAAGATAAACTCTTCTCATCACAGGATAGGGAAACGGCGATAATGTAGTTGTAAATATTATCGGTCACATTTAACTTTGAAAATGTTATATGAAGTAAAACAAAATAGAGATAAAAAAAACTAAAATCAGGGCAAAACGGTAAAGAGTCTTATGTTGAGATGAGAGCGTAAAGTCAGGGTGGATGATATCCAAAAACACGTCAAAACAAAAATAAAAACAGATGTCATTTTGAAAATGAATGCTTAAAAAGGACACAATACTAAAATTGTTTAGGAATCCAATTATTTTTGTAAGAGGCTGGTGGTCCGACGGTAATTGGTAACTTCCATTTTATCCTGTCTGTGTATTAGTTTGGTGCTGGAATCGTCCGTTTCGTAGGGTTCAGTTTGACTTTTGTCTGTTAGAGTTCGGTATATATATATATATATATATATATATATATATATATATATATATACAGGGTGGGCCAAAATAAGGGTCCTATCTTTAAATTTTAATAACTTGAATTTGAATAACTTCCACAAAATAAAAGTTAAACTCACCAAACTTTATGTGTGTGTAGACTGACCCTTCCGAGATTTTTTGAAATAAACAAAACAAATTTTAGCCGAAAAACACTTCTTAAAACTTACAAAAACTAAAGTATTGTTTTTTACACTGTTTTGAGTTTTTTAAGCAAAAATAATGTTTTCTAAATGAGGGTACGTTCCTTAGGGCTAATACGGCTCATGCTTGCTTCGGAAGGGGTCCTTTACTTATTCTAAAAAAAAAAAAAATCAATAAATAAATAAGTTATGAACTTTTAAAAATAGGACCCTTATTTTTGCCCACACTGTATATATATATATATATATATATATATATTGAGCTTTACATTATGACGATAGATTATTATTATTAAACGATAATTCAATTATCGTTATTTAATTCAACATTTAAATAGTATATATATATATATATATATATATATATATATATATAATTTACTTGGTCATTTGGTGTTTCACACTTAAGATTGAAATATAAGTTTCATCGCTTCTGGTGTTTAATATGTTTTTTGATGCGTGCATGTGAAGAGAACTCCGTTTATTCCTCCGCAGATACCCCCTCTGATTTGTCACGTCTGAGTAAGGAATAGCATTATCAACACAAAACGCGCAGTTAAAGTGAACACATCCGTTTATGTTTCCAAAACGAACGTATTTAGTGACTGAATAGATGGATGTAAGCGTTACCATAGTAAATATTATCGCCTTTATTAGAATCTTAAGAAATTATACTCTATTTAATCAAAGAAAAAGATGAACAAGTCAAAACCACATTTTTTTCTATCGCTCTTTTTCCTGGAATTGAACAATCAATGAAACAGCACACAGTTATAGTGTATGTAAAGGCGGACTATCGAAATCTAGAAATATAAACACTTTTTTATATCGTGTTATCTTCCATTTACAAAACATCTAAATTATTAAAAAGCATAAATATCGAAATGTTTCCCACTTATCAAAATGTAATAACATGTTAGATACACTTCTAGTAATAGAACACCTTTATGTATCTAACTAAAGACTTTAGAGTTTACATGATTTAATGAAATGATGGCTACTTTAAGTATTTATTTTATGGCAAAAATATTGTTTTTTTGTATTCACATGTTCCTGTGTTATGACCAATATATCAGTGCTACGGATAAATGAGAGGCTAGGTGCAAGTCGGCTTCCACTGTTATTCTTATTTTCTTTTTTAATTATAAATGAATGAAATAAACTTCGTATTTTACGTAAGTAAATATTTTGCTTGAACGCGGGATTATCAGTGTTATATGAAAAAAAAATAATACCAACGTCGGAGAACTCATTAAATGTCATTAAAGACGATATGTGGTTTTATCTTTGTATACGGTGTTGTTCCCAGTTGTTTCAGCGAACAGAAAGACATAGAAAGATAGAGACATCACAAATATAATAAAGATTTAATTGTCTCTGTGAATCAGTAACACGCAAAGAAAAACGACCGAATGCATCAGTATTACGTGAAATAGGCCAAAGTATTAATGATCTCATTTAACGAACGCTTCTCCTATGCTGGAATTAAACACATCTAAATGTTGAGAGTTGCTAAGCAGATGCGACTGAAACGCAGGGCTATTAATTTCACATGTACTAATAAGCACAGCGTTATGACTACGCTTAGTTTAACAAAAAAACAGGATCGGTTTAAATCGTATAAGAATATTAACATACAATAGATTCTAATTTATTACAAAGAAATACAACTGCAGAGAGAGTGAGAGGGGGAGAAAAGGAGAGAGAGAAAAGAGAAAGATAGACAAAAAGAGACGGATACATATATACGTATCCTCTTCTCATCCATACAGTAGCCACTGTTGATGTCAGGGGCTACAGATTAGCACTGCAAACGCCATCATGGTGGTTGGATAGCGAATGAATTCTTGATTACCCATTGTACACCACACTATTGAAGATTTTTTTTAGAAATCACAAGTACCTAGTTTCTGTGGCTCAATGCGTTTTTTGGTAATATCTGTATACTTTCTCTTTCTTTCATCTATTACAGTGACACAATGATTTCTATACGCTATGAGTTTATGTCTACTTGTAGTTGACTTGTGGCGGTTTTAATGTCTGAATGATTTTGCTTCTGAGCAATAGCACCTGCACAGTTCTAGGTAAACCATTGTGGCGAGTGGGGCTTACTGTAGAATTTTCGAATATGGACATGTGCTGCAATGTCTGCGTTCACCCATATGCTTACCTCATTTGCGCACTGATCAGCACATAGAGAAAAAAAGGTTTACTCCATGGAGCGGCTCTGATGTGATCTGTGATGGATTTCCACTTAGCCCGCTTGTCGTATCTCGTCGCTTTGAGCAACGGCTCATCTGATTTGGGACGACATTTTTGGTTGATAGCAATCATTTCTTTACAGTGATCAGCGTTCCCGAAGAGAGATCATTTTTCTGTTGTTGGCACGTAATGATACGCACAGCTATATACCTACCTAGGTAACGTAACTGTATTGTTACCTCCCCGCATACCCACTTGAACAACCTTGTTAATTCTCATAAAACCAGCAACCTTAATTAAAACACGTGTCCTACATCATTGTATTACCCATAACGGTGGATTTGTTCTCTTATTTCTCGTAGTGAATGTGTGTATGTATCATTGTTGTCAACCACAATAGATATTTATATTTATATTTACTTAAGTAATACAGTGAAACTTAACCATGAATAATGTATCATTATTTGAGGCAAATTATTTTCAGTGTTTGATAAATGTTCTTCATAAGAAACGTTCATAAATGTAGCTTTCAGTGAGGAATGTATGGCGAATAGATCACCGGCTGGAAATGTAGAACTATTCCAATCACGAAACAAAGTAACTAATGAATATGCGTGTCTATACTCATGTATTTAATTAAATGCTATTATGTGTTAATGAGAGTAAATGTCTAGGTAACACAAACACGTTTACATGCATTGATATGTTATCTTATAGTTCTTTTAATTTGATGTTGCTTAAGATTAATATTACTTGAAATATATAAAAAAGGAATTACGCAACGTGCGAAAAATAGATGGTATGTAAATAGTAAACTAGTAATCGAAGCAAATAAAATATGCAGAAAATGATTTGATGTTCGGATACGACTGGTTCCTAGGTGTGTTAATGTTATCCTATTGACAAGTACGAACGTAATGTTGCACTATTTGATGTTAATGTGTAACATTGGTATTAAAACGGCATTTGCAACATGGGTTTAGAGTAGGCACAGATGTGTCTTGACCTTTTGGCCAAGATCAAAGTGTAGTATCTGTTTCGATGGATACTGCACCCCATAGACTGGTATTGTCTTGGCCTTCGCGCTTGATTTACGCCGGTCTATGGGTATGTCCTGTGCATTTCTAGGAGGTCCACCCTCGCAGGCTTTGCCTCCCCTCTTTGGGGAGGAGTAAGTGTATTGCTTGCTCTTTACTCCGGGGATGCCAACGGAGCTGACCAGGCAATTTTTAAATAGCCAGAGTGCTCACCTCTCGGGCGCTGGCTTTTCTAATCTTTCCCGACCTTGTGTCACATCTTACCTTGTGGGAGGTAGATAAATCTCTTCACGTCGAAGTGTAATTTAACTATTATTGCTGTGTGTCACGTTATTACATCATAGAGAAATAGTCCGATAGGGCACGTTTCGATGAATAAGAATGACTAGTTCACTTTGGAAGATTTGATGAGGTGGGTTCAATCACATTTTTAAAACTCCTGTCTTTGTTTCGCTTTCAGTAATCGGATTATAAGAAGCTTACGTAATATTCTGGTGAACAATACCATATAAAAGGCATGGCGCCTTTAATCAAGTAAGATAAAAAAAATTTATTTCACAGCCGCATATAAGAAACACATGTTAATGAATCACATAATTACAACAACCAAATACAAAGTCACGTGACTATCGACTGAGCGAACAACTTGTAACGTGTCAACAAGAGACACGCATTTTGTCAAACAAGACGCCGACGGTCCTATTGGCTAAGATTAAAGGGTAGTATCTGTTCCGATGAATACTACACCCTATAAACCGGTACCGTCTTGGCCTTCGGGTCTTGATTCCGCCGATCTGTGGGTTTGTCCTGTGCAGTTCTAGGAGGTTCAGCCTCCCAGGATTTGCCTCCCCTGTTTGGGGTGGAGTAAGTTTATCGCTTACTGTCTGAGGCGCCACCCCCGAGGAATCCCAACGGGCCTGCCCAGGCCTTTTTTGTAGGCCAGAGTGCTCATCTTCTCGGACGCTAGCTTTTCTAATCCCACTTTCCCGATTCTGTGTCACATCTTAGTTTTGTGGGAAGAAGATAAATCCATAGAAGACAACGGACAATCAGGAAAAGTGGAAAGGATTACTCATCGAACGTTATAAAGCATCACGTTAGAATAAGGAGTATGTCAATCATATATTTGCATCATAATACATTGCTTACCTTTTAACAAAGTGGGAATCACTATGTTGTATTCTTCATGTGTAATGGCATTTAATATATACATGAGTTGTTAGGATGTTGAATGTATTTGGAGGCAATCAAGAGTCAGCCTACTTGGTGTTATAAATTATCTCTATATATTCATATGTTTATTTTGTTTACGATACTTTTGAAAGATAACACTATTTTTGGATTGCAATGCTAATACTTAAACAATGTATATGTCGATCCCTTATCTGGAGGATGACATTCATACATGGACAATTATTCCCAACTAGCATTTACCGATGGTGCTTATCGTTTAAGAGTATTGCAAACAAAACAAAAAAGTACATGGCATCTATAAAAATCAATACATTCAGTATCAGCGGGGAGTGGCTCAATTGTAGAATTCTGGCGTCCTGGTTTCGAATCCTGATAGGTTGACCTTTAATGTGTCCGTGAATTAGTATATTTTATCAATTATATATAGGTTGCTCCTTATTTTGGGGTATCACATTAGTGACCGGAAAATTATGCCAACTAGCATTAATGTAGATGTTTATATATATGTATATATATATATATATATATATATATATATATATATATATAGGGTGGGCAAAAATAAAGGTCCTATTTTTAAAAATTCATAACTGTTTTATTTATTGATTTTTTTTTGATTTTTTTTTAGAATAAGTAAAGGACCCCTTCCGAAGCAAGCATGAGCCGTATTAGTCCTAAGGAACGTACCCTCATTTAGAAAACATTATTTTTGCTTAAAAAACTCAAAACAGTGTAAAAAACAATACTTTAGTTTTTGTAAGTTTTAAGAAGTGTTTTTCGGCTAAAATTTGTTTTGTTTATTTCAGAAAATCTCGGAAGGGTCAGTCTACACACACATAAAGTTTGGTGAGTTTAACTTTTATTTTGTGGAAGTTATTCAAATTCAAATTATTCAAATTTAAAGATAGGACCCTTATTTTGGCCCACCCTGTATATATATATATATATATAGTTTCATATATATATATTGATATATATATATATCTAAATATATATATATATATACATATTTATATACATCTCTCTACATATATATTTATATATATATATATGTATATATATATATATATATATATATATATATATATATACATATACAACACTGTTCCAGCAAGTTAAAGAAATAGAACTTTATATTAAAAGGGTTAAAAGTATATACACAGGTTCGTTGCATAAACCTGTTCTTCGAACATGCCCCAACATAACAGGAATATTATTTTTTAAATATTTTCGTCAATTTGTGTGTAAGTCTTTTGAACACATTTTTTTCAGAAAGTATACCTATGATACTTTATATGCTTACAATTTTATTACTGACATAATTCTATGATATGATATGAATATTAGAATAAACCCTGGCTAAGTCTATTTTCCCCGTCATTTCTGATGGAAGGTTTACACTAGTCACTTGATGTTATTATGATATTGAGCTTTAACTTAGAGCAAATGCAACCAATCGTACCTGGATAACATGTAACTATGAATCAACACTTTAAGCTACTTTGAATCTGTAAGATTAGAAATGTCGAAGCTATAAAACCAAAATATACGATAATAATAAACACGAACAAATATATCTGATAGTCAAAGAGGCGTTTCACTCACATGATCAGTTGTGCCTGGAGTGTTTTATGATATTTGTCAAAATAACTCTCTGTTTTGCTTTCATCTTAAACACTTTATTGGATTAATGTTTAGCCTAAATAACATTATTGTTGTAACTAGTTCTCAGATGATAAACCATAATTGGAATCCGAAATTGGAAAAATTATACACTACTTCTAAATTCCATAAACGATTTTTTTATTTTATTGTATTTTATTTTTTAAATGTTATCTTCCATTCTTGATTAAATTCATGAAACGATTAATATTCATTGACAATTCCACTAACATTTATAGATCATAACAAATTTAGTTAAACCGGCATAGTAAAATGAAACAGGTTAATAAATAAATTTTTAAAATGGCACAGATTGCAAAATATAGGCGAACATCCTTCAATACGTTCATTAAAACTATTGGATACAATACATCCAAGAAATACATTTAAAAGTAGATGTGGAGACTCAGCTAAATCACCCACCATTAATATGAGATGTTACGTTTTTAGACGATTACTTGTGAACACCCCGAAAATCGTGGAAGTAGAAACGCAAATTATTTTAGAATTAGAGATCAATTTCGCATATACATTTAACGTTGAATGAGTACACATGTTCGGGCAAATATCTAACAAAATACCGTTTTAAAGCCATATAAAAAGAGTGGGTCGGGGTTAAAGACAATAGGAACTATATGTATTTATAGACTAAATAAGGAAACACTTTCTTTACGATATGACTAACCAAGTTGCCTCATTATTTTCAAAACATTTGCAACAGTTAGAAAGATCTACTAGTGTAATGTAAACCCTTCCCTCCACAATTGTACTTTTACTTTTGCGAAAATATCTGCGCACATTTCACTCTATTACAAAATATGTAGACATTTTAAAAGAATCGTAATCGGTAATTGTGTCGGAATCGTAAAAAATATTTGAATCGCTCCATCATGTTTACCAACATTATTAGCTGCATATGTGCGTACATGTTAAAAGATTTCAACACCTTTTAACATGTATGCACATGATGTATGCTAATGATGTGGGTAAAATTAAAATTAATACTGAATAAATTATAAATGTATATGTGTTCGTATTCGTAAACAACATCTAATTTTTTTTTTTTAACATAGTTCACCCCAAAAAAGGCAAGCCGCCACTGTAGACGTAAGGGGTTACTGAGAAAAGAAAAGGGGAGAAGGAAAGGGAGGTCAACATAACTTGGGATCTGCGCAGCGTGATGTCTGTTTACATTAGTTTTAAACTTCTGCATGTCTGTTCTGTCAGGGAAACAGGGGGCAGCGAGAGAGTTCCAGAGGCCAGCAGTACGAGGAAAGAAGCTATTTGAGTAGATGGCTCTCCGACATCTGGGGACCTTCACAGTGAATGAATGAGATTTAGTTGATTGTCGAGTAAGTCTAGGGAATTTACGTTGAGGGGGCACCAGAGTAGCCAATTCATCGGAGCAGAATCACTTGAATTGTTTGTAAAACAAGGACAAGGATGCCACATTGCGGCGATGGGACAGAGGCTGAAGCTTGGTTGACAGTGAGGGTCCAATTAGGTTGGCGATTCTTTTTTTAACCTTGTCAAGGAGGGAGAGACAAGTAGATGATGCACCAGCCCAGATGTGACAACAATACTCCATGCATGGGCGAATGGTGGCTTTGTATAGATACAGGATAATGTAAGGTGTGAGGAGTTTACTAGCACGGTATAGGGAGCCATCCTTCTTTGCGGCAGCCTTGGCAATGTCTTCAATGTATTTGTTCCAATTCATGTTACCTGTGAAGGTTAGACCGAGGAGTTTGAATGATGAACTCTCAGGTAGGGTGTTGTTTGCCATAACAATCGGTGGTTGAATAGGTTCCTTGTAGTTATTGAAGGAAAGGAGTTTTGTCTTTGCGGCATTAAAAGTTATCAACCATTTATGACCCCAATCTAGAGGTCATTTTCTAAAGATTCAGCCATTGCCTTGGATATGATCGCGTTTGTTTTACCAACATGCCGAGAGTAAAGTGTGGTGTCGTCAGCAAATAAACCAATCTCAGACTCTACGTCATCAGGGAGATCGTTTATGAAGATCAGGAACTGTAAAGGTCCAAAGATAGATCCCTGGGGTACACGAGCATTTATGTCATGTTGCTTAGATGAACGGCCATCGAGGACAACCTTTATGTTTCTTTTGTCTAGGAAGGATCAAATTATATTTAGTAATTGCCCAGTAATACCGTATGAGCGTATTTTCAGGAGAAGCCCTTTATGCCATACCTTGTCGAAGGCCTTGGATATATCAAGCGCTACTGCCCTAGCTTCACCTGCCTTGTCGAGTGTATGATACATACGTTCCGAGATGAGTGTGAGTATTATTATAAGCAATTATATCCACGCTGATGTTATATTTTCTGACGAAGGTAGGCGGACGTATTCAAGATCTGCATGTGTTTGTGATTCTAAAGCAATACTATTTGACAGTATCCTATATTGTGCTCTTGTAATGCGTATACATACGCACACGATATGAGAACGAGAGCATGACCGATATACCATTGGAGTAAAGAAAACATGCTGTTTCCATGGAAGCCATGATTACTCTGTGAGTAATTCCAGCAACACGTGATGCTGTTTCAGCGTCTGGCAACGCATATTGAATGCCATCTATTTTGTAAATACTAATTAAGTCTTATCTATATCTTATATATAATTTGAAAACACCTCCAGGGGCCACAGATACAGACATTAATCATTTATATTCCAATTAATAAACTTGCTATCACGGTCGGCCGTCACGTTAGTGTCGACATTTAGTTCGTTTTGTATTCCTAATTAACACGCTAGTTTCTGACATTAAACTATATATATTAACCTTAACCTTCACGCACAGGGAACTTTTCAAATGTGTTTGAATATTAAAACGCACTGTCTCTTATACTCTATGAAGTATACCAAAGACCAATTAATAGTTAGAATGTCATATAACTAATCCTTATGAAATATATTACTTTCAGCATTATTTTTTGTTTAATATGATTATCAATTAGTTAAATATGAAGTATATTTTTAGAATATGTATGTTTAATTTATGTATATTACATCACTCACGGAAGACATTACTGATAAAAAAACGTTACTCTAAGAAAACACTATTTTGAAAAACATTACTTTTGGAAAACATTACTCTCAGAAAATATTTGTCTGTGAAAACATTACTTTCAGAAAACATTACTCTTAGAACACATTACTCTCAGAAAATATTACTTTTAGAAAACATCAATCTGAATAAACATTACTCTTTAAAAACATTACTCTCAGAAAACATTACTCTTAGAAAACATTACTTTCAGCACTATGTTCTGTTTAATATAATTATTAATCAGTAAAATATGAAGTATATTTTTAAAATGTGCCTGTTAAATGTACGCCCCCCACAATAAAAAATATGTTTCAAACCTACACTTGCAAGAGAGTAATATAAAGGCTTGCTTCTATAACGTGTGACAGGCGGTCGAAATACATATTTCAGATGTTACCCTCACACACCTAAACATAACAGTAGCAAAGTAAGAACAATTAATGGTAATCTTACTAATAGTAGTAATAGAGGTACTAAAATGATATTTCAAATTTAAAGGTGAGAGACAATCAAATTTATTTTTTTAAAACATAACCGAGCCAGAATGGTTTGATGGCTTCTTCAAACAAATGTTGATCAACGAAATGGAATTATATTTTATATGTGACCCCGATAGATGAACAAGATGGTGCTCAAAACGTAAGCGTGACTAAAGAATTGTATGTCACACTTTCTAGTAAAAAATCAACAAAGTGACAAGGTATGACTATAAAAGAATTGCATCCATTTAGTAAATGCATTTTACAATAGAATTTATATTTCAACTTATAGTTTAATAGGTTAACAGACTATCGTATCATGGCATAATCGCATATCATACGGTGCGTTCATTTAATATGCGAGTTAAACTAAAAGGCTTCTATTTCAACACGCGTGAAAGACAAACTAAATACCATAGTATGTATAGAAATGATTGTACAACTATTGAATAAAATGCGAACATTACATGAGGGCGGATAACGATGTAAGCTCGACTTTAAACGTAATTGTGACAAACCGACAGACCACAGAAATATCTTACATAGATGAGTGTACACATATTGGATTATGTTGTGTATTACGCAATTTTATTTCGATGCTAATATATATATATATATATATATATATATATATATATATATATATATATTAGCATCGAAATAACATTGTGTAACATATATATATATATATGCATATATATATAGACACACACACACACACAGATATATATATATATATATATATATATATATATATATATATATATATATATACATACATACTACTACTTTTCCTTTATCACTCCATCATGTCAACCCAAAATTTCGATGTACTTGCTAGACATTTTTCTTACAATTATCATCCTGAGGAAGTCTTTCAATAAAGACGAAACGTTGATGAATATATAAAATGAATACATCTTGGGGTTTTCCTTTTTCATTCCCTATAACGTCGGATTACTCTCATCCTTCTTTTCTGATATATATATATATATATATATATATATATATATATATATATATATATATATATATATATATATATATCTGTATATATATGTGCGTGTGTATATATGTATATATGTATATATATATATATGTGTGTGTGTATATCTGTATATATATGTATATATATATATATATATATATATATATATAGTATGTATATATAGTATGTATTTTGTGTCAGTATGAAAAATATTTTTTTATATAATTTTAAAATGCTTTCTCGTAAAAAGTAAAATAACAAAATATGCATTTATTGCAAAACTATACATTTATGGATCCGATAGATGTAGCCACATTTAGTATATGCAGACACCGATATTATTACAGGCGTCCAGATAAAATTCACCTTCTAAGCCTGTTTCGACAGTTTGTGCTGGAACAATCGACGGAATGGTTATGTAAGGGGCTTTCTTTAGCCTGTGCTAGTTTTTTACATGTTGCATTTGAAAAAATATTCGGTTAATCATTTACAAGTTGTCTTCGAACACTGTAGGATTAAAATTTACAGTATATTTGAAACATTTTTTTTAGTTCGGGGCTTCAAGTTTTAAGAAGTATATATGTGTGTGTGTGTTGATATCCTCAAGTATTTGCGTTTGACAGAAAGGATACCTCCTTCGTGGCGATTAATATGTATATTAGCGATACGTATTTGTTGGTGGAGGGCATCGCAGCGTTTGTTTTTGTAAGTTTGTTTTAATGCAAACGTATTCATAATATTAAATATCAAACAATAATATTAGATAATAATAATATGAAATTTAAATGAATGAATAACTATAAAGTAATTAAATAAGAATACAGTTTTATCCTGAATTTGTTTATTTTTATTATTTTTATTGGTGGGCTTGATTATTGACTAAATCTATGTTTTTATTTTCCTCTCTTAAAACCAAACACGTATTGGCACATCAATATAAGACGATGTTTCGTATAACTGCTTATATCAATCGCCATAACATACTTACTACTACTACTACTTATTATGGTGGTTAATACGAGTTCAAAGAATAATGTCTGATACCACAACGTGGCTATATTTTGATCATGACGCTTTGAATCTATTCTTATTACTACTGATATTATATCTCTTTCTCTGTGTATATGGCGACACATCTAATATATATTTAATCTGTTATCCTGATACATAGTAAGTTTTATATGCTCCATATGTATAAAGAAATAGCCACTAGCACACATATTGAACGAGTTAGATATTTTCAATAAAGAATCTAAGCGGAAGATAATTCAGAAACAAGACCTTTTTTTTAGTCATGCCCAAAGCAACTCGTATTCATTATTTAAACATATATTTTGATACGATGTTCTTTTATTGATTTTCCAAACAGTCTTTATGTGTGCGGTGGTGTTCGGATGTTGATTCACAAATCTGTATGACTCTATACTCTATCACGTGTAGTTATATGTTTGCTGTGTTCTAAGGAATTTAGTATTAGGTGGACGTTGTTCCAATAAAAAAACGTTTTAAAGAATATAAAATACGTCTCGACATAGAACAATATATTATACTTATTTTTTACGCTTCTCCTCGTAAACTGTGAGGGTAACTGTTACGCTAATACTATTCCATTAATACCATTACTTTACAACCATTAGATTAATACCATTACATCAATATCATTAAATTACTACCATTACATTAATACTATTACGTTAATACTATTATGTTATACTATTATATAAATATCATTACGTTATACTATTACGTTATTACCATCACGTTAATACCATTGCATTAATACCATCACGTTAATATCATTGCATTAATACCATTACGTTAATGCTATTACGTTGTACTATTACGTTATTACCATTACGTTAATATTATTGCATTACTACCATTACGTTAATAGCATTACATTAATACCATTACGTTATTGGCATTACGCTAAAACCATTACGTTAATACCATTGCATTAATACCAATACGTTAATACCATTACAGTAATACTATTTCGTTATTACCATTACGTTAATACTATTACATTATTAGTATTACGTTAATATGTTTATCTTATACTATTACGGTAATATAATTACGTTAATACCATTGCATTAATACTATTACGTTAATACTATTAGATCAATACCATTACGTTAATACCATTACGTAATAACCATTACGTTAATACTATTGCATTAATAATATACGTTAATACAATTACGTTAATACCATTACGTTATTACCATTACGTTAATACTATTACATTAATACTATTACGTTAATATGTTTACGTTATACTATTACGTTAATACTATTACGTTAATACCATTACTTCATTACTACTATGTTATTACCATTACGTTTATACGATTACATGAATGCTATTAGGTTAATACTTTTACGTTATACTATTACGTTCATACAATTACGTTAATACACTTGCATTAATCCCATTACGTCAATACCATTACGTTAATACCATTACGTTACTATAATTACGTAAAAACCATTCCATTAATACCATTACGTTAATACCATTACATTAATACGATAACGTTAATACCATTGAAGTAATCCCATTACGTTAATACCATTACATTAATACTATTACGTTAATATCATTACATTAATCCCATTACGTTAATTCCATTACATTAATACTATTACGTTAATACCATTGCATTAATCCCATTACGTTAATACTATTACGTTAATACCATTGCATTAATACCATCACGTTAATACCATTGCATTAATCCCATTACATTAATACTATTACGTTAATACCATTGCATTAATCCCATTACGTTAATACCATTGCATTAATACTATTACGTTAACACCATTACATTAATCCCATTACGTTTATACCATAACGTTAGTACCATTATCTCTCTGCACGCACATATGCTTAAAATCTGTATACATGCATCTCTGTGTGTATATATGTTTGCACCATACTACGACGTGTGCGTGGTCTGCATGTGCATAGATTTTTCAGAATGAGAACAGACGTTACAATACGTTCGTAAATAAGAAAGATTAGAGAGTAAAAAAAAATATAAGACAAGCAAAATAATAGATTGAGTGAATTACATGATCACTAATGATCGGGCTCCGAGGCAAAACACTATCGAAGACTGAATTAAATCTGATCTAATATGAAAACCTATACCTCCCTACACACACACACACACACATATATATATATATATATATATATATATATTTACACACACATATATATATATACATATTTGTATATATATACACACATGTACATTTATGTATCTGCATATGCATATCTTAACATATATACATATATATATATATATACATATATATATATATATATATACATACATATATATATATATATATATATATATATATATATATTACATTTGAGATCAGTTGTTAACGAGCACGGCCAGCGGGTTCTGTAATCAATGTCTGACCACGCTGCTATATAGTAAATCAATCGCAACTTTTCTTAATATTCCCTTTGTATGTTTCTACAATGTAATTATTATGATCATCCTTAGAAAATTTTTAGATCGTAATATCATTTATTTTTTACTTTTTGATGATACATTTGCATAACACATTTGAATTAGACACAATTAATACGTACCATTAATTAATAATAAAATTACACTATGTAGACGTTTTACGTTATATGTTACTCATACTATTCAAATTGTATATATATATATATATATATATATTAACACACATTATATATATATATATATATATATATATATATATATATATATATATATATATATATATATATATATATATATATATATAATCTTTTTAAGGAAATAAACAAAGCACATATTCGGGTGTGTCCGCATTATTAATTAGTTCTTTCCTAGATGGAACTGAATGATCTGTACGCATCTGAAGAAACCCACCTAGGTCGAAATAAGTTATAATGCGCACAGCCGTAATCTTTGTTTAGTTTATTTTCTTTTAAATATATCCCTGCTATGTATATAAGTGCATTGAGTTCTTTAGTCGGTTCTCATCGAAACCACTAAACCCTGCACTACATATATACACATATATATATATATATATATATATATATATGTATATATATACATATATATATATATATATATATATATATATATATACATATATATATATATATGTATATATATATACAACTATATATATATATATGTATATATATGCACATGTATATATATATATATATACACATGTATATATATATATATATATATATATATATATATATATATATATATATATATATATATATATATGTATATCAGTAAATACCAAATAAAGGAATAGCCTGATCTAAATACGATATAAATTATTGCACTTTCACTGGCAGTGTAGAAGCTCAGAATTAGAAATAAATGACTATAAATACCTTTGTACTAATGAGTCGTTGATCAAGGAAACAGCTGTATCTGTTACTATCATATATATATATATATATATATATATATATATATATATATATATATATATATATATATATATATATATATATATATATTACATAATTTTGATTTAGGAGAAAATGTCTACATTTCAGGATTACGTTTTACAGGTTTAAGATGAAAGAGAACTTCCAAGAATCCAGGAATAATTATTTATTAGTGTTAAATATCTATAGATCTAATTGAGTGAAACTCTGAAAGGTTTGAATTTTCTAATGGAATGCTGTGGGCATATTATATCTACTACCCTCTTTAAAGTACTCCATAGGAACGTTAATTTTATGGAATATTATTAATTGATGTCGAACTACTACTGTCAATATTTCACAAACATCAAAGCTATTTAACTTTTTTACGAAAATATTCCAGACCATTTTAACCTTCTTTGCTTCAAAGGACATTAAAACAAAATAGCTTATATTACGACGTATTATTAGCCTCATATGCAACACATAATACAAATATATAAACATATACACATATATAACTTCATATAAATAGAAGTATACGTATGTATGCACGTTTATACATAGTTTTACATGCATATATAAAAATATATATATATATATATATATATATATATATATATAAAGATAGATGAACAAGAGGAATACACATGTACGAATGACAAATTTATTTTAACTTCGATTGTTTAATGCAAGGTATACTCGGTAATAAAATTATGTGTATTATTCTTTCCTCAAGCCAAGGCTATTTAAATATTAAAATCTTATCATCAGAGGAATTACATAGATAGATAAGTTAGCAGTTGAAGAGCCAAAATTCAAAATTTGAAAAAATATTAAGTAATGGAGAGTGAAAAAATTCGTGTAAAAAAATATGGGGTAAGTCCAGTTGTAAAATGTCCGTTGATTAGGTGACCAATGAAAGGAGATATACAGGTTGAAAAGAAGGGGTGTTGACTGAACCCAACATCTCTATATTGGATTTACTTCATGCTTTAACTCTTGTCCATGCTGCCTTCACGAAAACCCTTCATTTCTATCTGTACATCTCCTTTTCTTAGGCAACAATGAATTTATTGTATGTGAAACATCTTGTCTGGAGCAACTGACGACGTAATAGATATTATATTTTTACAATCTTTATTTTCATTATTTACTTGTCTATATAAGTGCTCTATCTGATATATCGAGCATCAATTTTTTCATGATCGGTTATACTTCTTATATATATATATATATATACAGTATAGCTTCATTTTCCTATTCTTTCTCGTCTATGTGTGTACCCGTGACTATTTGCTGGATAGCCGCCGTGTTTGCTATTTAGAAGTTAATTTGTTTCCCATTTCTTGACAATGCCTGTTGGAAGAGGGATATCGGATACTGAGTCAAACATAATGTTCGTACAGGAGTTCGAACCTTGTGATCGGCAGGAAGTGTATCCTCCTATAATGACAACTACAGGTGTTGCATGAAACACATGTGTATATTGATGCATTTTGAAACATGAAGTATTTGTTTATAAATAATTATACAAAGCTCTCGCTAGATAGAACACTTTAAGTTAAGTTACAAGAAGCCGCCACACTACGCAATGAATAACTCCAGGATTTGCCTATTTGAGTACTGTCGACTGTTTTCTGGATAGCCGTCGTGTTTCTTATTTAGATGTTAATATATTTCGAAATTCTAGACAATGGTGGAGCAGTATTACCGCGCCTCGTCTACTGAGGCAAACATGACTATCATACCAGGGTTCGAACCGTGTAACCGGCAGGGGTTGTCTCCTCTCATACAAACGAGTGCATGCTTTGCATGGAACTACATGTGTATATGGGTTTCTTTTTAAAATAATATTTGATTATGAATAATAATTCAAAGCTCTTTCAAGAGAGAGCACTTTGGTTAAGTTTACAAAAAGCCGTCATTCAAGGATCCAGCTATTTGAGTAGTCTCGGCTGAATAAGAACCGTGTTTGTTATTTAGATGTTTATTTAACATTCTAGAAAATGCGTGTTGGAGCTGTGGAACGCGCCTCGGTGACTGCATAAAACATCACTTTAGTTCCAGGGTTCGAACTGTGTGACTGGTAAATGTTACTGAGGAGTGCATGTTTTACATGAAACACATGTGTATATGGGTTTACTTTGAAACTAATCTTTATTTATTATGATAAGTATATATCTATATATTTGTATATATATATAAATTTATTTATATATATATATATATTCATTTATATATATATATACATGTATATATATATGTATATATATATATATATATATATATATATATATATATATATAGTGGTTACTTTCAAAGTGTTTTCTATGATTTATCGACAAAAGAATGAACACATTGATTCAACGTCATATATGCACAAGCTATGTTTTATGTTACATTACGTTGTTCCTCAAATCAGTCGTGTTGGGAAACTAATTTCACTATTAAGACAAACCGTCGATTAATACATTAACACTTTTAGGCTTCCCCATTTCATTATATTGATTATTAATTACATTCATTCATTTATTTCGTATGCATCAGATGATTCTAATGTTTATATTATTTTCTCCGATATATTTCAAGTAAGATTTTTTTTTCTAGAAAGACATCGGGTTCTTACGGGAAGGACCACGTGAAGGTTGCTAACATCCCTAAGCGAAAGTGGTACTGTGAAACCGACTGGATTCGAACTTACGTCAGTCCGTGTCGTTATCTACTTAATCACGGTCACCTCCCACTAATTTGATTAACATCCTATGCCCGCTTCACGGAGTCAAGATCACAGTTTTAAATATTAAATACAATTTTAAGTCATTTAATATATGATGTCTTCATTACAAAAATAATAAAATACATATTTTAGATTCTTCTAAAATTGTGATCAGTTATGATTGTATGTCCCAGAATTTTTCATCAATTGCATTGCCAAATCTATTTTCCCAACAACTCGAGCATTTCTCAAAAATCTGATCTGCTTAAATATATTACATTTTTATAGCGATTAAATGAGTATTGAACACGAACATTCAATTATGAGTGAAACGTTTGTAAGAAACCATAAAGAGTACAAAAATATATTAATCAGACAAATATTTCAATCGATTATTATTAATAGTGACACTGATCTATCGGCGTATTTATTTAATAAATTGTATTGAACATTGAGGAAAATGTGATTCCTATGAAAAGGTTTTTCTCCTTCTTCTTTCGTGTGAATCAGGTGATTCTGGTGTTGGCATTAGTTTCACCGAGGTTTTTCTAGTTATTAATTTTTCTGGAAAAATATCGGGTATGTACGTGAAAGACCACGAGAAGGTTGCCAACATCCCTAAGTGAAAGTGATACTGTGGAACCGACTGGATTCGAACTTGCAACACCTAGGTCTCCAGTTCGTGTCGTTATCCGCTAAACCACCGTCATCTCCACACAGGCTAATTTTATAACGATTAGAAAATAAAATGTTTACAGAAAACCCTGTCATATATTTATGAGTTCTTACTGTTTCAATGAATAGTTTCAAGTTAAAAGGACCGGAGAGTTAGTCACATTCAAAGACATCGACGAAAACCTAAATTGAGGAAAACATAAGAATGCTTGTAAGTATGTGTTTTAGATTATTTATATTATTAGCATAATACAAACAACAATTCTGCTTTCGACTGATGTAATATTAAACCTTCTGCGGGCAATCTGTTAGTACTTGATATTCATGGTGCTTAACTTTACGGACCGGGTTATTCTTTCGATAGGATTTTGAAATAAATTTCAATTTTCACGTGATATTTTGTTCATGAAATTGTTCTGAGAAAGTATAGAATAGTTAAACACCCCCATCTTGTTATGTTTAGAAAGTGTTTCTAAATGTTAACGCTATCATTTCAACTCGGTCAGTAGTCTGCATAAGTAACATAATAATTATGTCAAACTCAGAAATGTATATAGAATGTCAAACATATTTATTTCATAGATTGTTCTCGGTATGTCAGCTAGAACCGAGAAGGAACGTTAATTAATTATTAGACCAACAACACAAACATTATTCTAAAATATCTCTATGATATGAATTAATTAATTAGATGATAGTGTGTTTCTACCCAAGCACTACTGTCGCGAATAATTTCATATTGATGCTGAATTTAAATCCTCTGGAATTTATTAGGAAAATATATGTATTTATATAAGTGCAAGAAGTTTTGACACATAACTTTTAAAATTAAATAGATCGTTCGTGTTCAATCATCGTTAAACTTGTAGGCTTATGTATTATTAGGTTATGCGTAGGTAATACTACCTGTAGTAAGGATTGAACGTTCAACATTAAATTAACTGTAATTTTTAAGTGATTGTTAATTTAATCCTTAAACAGTAAGACCACAGATCCAACTAAGATAAGAAGAGTAGTTTTAGGTATCCAAACGATCAAAATTATCGATGCACATCTCATATATTTCGACACATTACAATATTATTCGAAGTGGTGCATATTAAAATCTTTTTCCTTTCGATGATTAATCCGTTCTCTGATTGGTGGTATACTTGATGTCCAAATATTTAAATTTAATTTCTAGTAAAAAATGTATCTAACTGCTTTCCTCCTTTTCGATGTTCTCCCTGTTTAATGTTGTGTTTCGTGCAAGGAAAATTAAGTGTATAAGAAAATGAAGATGAGAATGACGAAGTAAGTACAGAACAAAAACAAAAAATTAAGAATATAACATGAATAGCAAAAGTTCAATTGACGTAAAAACCATTTATTTCAGTAACATTTCTTTGGATGATATTTAAGAACAACTTTTATGCTGATAATATAACAGTCTATCATCAGTGAAACATTCAAAAGAAATAGGTAAAAAAAATGTATAGAGCTGCAACGTTAAGTAACCCACTGGAGAATATGTAATCACATTAAGAGCCGAAAACTATTGTAGATAAATACAACTTCATGCTACATTGTAGCAATCTAAGGAGGGATGATATCACCATAGTTATTCTAGAATGTAGACTGAGAATTGGTTTGCACTTCAAGCATAAATAGATTATGCGAAATACTGATCATTCGTTTCTCGAAAAGATAAAGCAATAGTTAGATATGTAATATTGCTAACTAGTCCTTACTGTCATGATTTCCACGAGGACAGAGTAAGACACAAGGTCAATTTTAATGGAGGGTAATCAAGTTCTCAAAAAATGGCCACTCTATATTAAGGCACAACACAATGGCTACGTCTAGAAAAAAAACCTCGTGCACTGACAGACGACAGAAAAGATCAAGTGTAGTATCATAACAGATTCTACAGTTTCTGACCCACTGAAATAAATTGTTAATTAAACTATTTTGATATATATTTAATTACATGCTCAGAATAGAGACATTTTTCCTACTGCTTACTAGATATGGCACTTAAAACCAATATTTGTATGAAGATATTGCGCAATTAAAAGAAGATGGAGACATATAGATTCAGATCAAATATATATTGTTTGCATAAATCAAGTTATTCCCGATTGAGTTGATCCAGAGGGGTTAGTATAAAGATCGATAACACTGTACACATGTTGACAAAAACAGACAGACTGTGGTTTATCATTTCCCTGGTTGTGATTTATATGTATTTACATATAAATCTCAATCATGGAAATGATAAACCACAGTCTATTTTATTTTTATTTTTCATGGAATCGCTCCAGACAAGACATAAGGCCACTTAATGTAATGGGCTGAAAATCCAACTTCGACGTAAAAACAATAGCCAACGAAAAGTGTTAGATGGCTAGATTTCAACTCAGGAAGCAGCAATTATACCCCATTTGTGAGAAATATCGCTCATGGAATTTGACGACGAAAACCGAAAACTTACTTTCTGTTTTATTAATAATTGATTTGTATTAAATAGTATTTATGGTATGTAACCTTTAAATCTAAGTTTAAAAACAGCTCGAAGATAACTGTTTTTTTAATTAAAAAAAGACTTTCAGATCTAAGGTTACACAATCATGATAGTTTAACTTTTCAATATTTGACAGTTAGAAATGTGATTTTATGTTAGCAAATGTCAATTAACTTAGGATACTATTAATATCTTCGCAATCTAATAAAATAGAAACATATTATGAAATATAATATGGATATTTCTTAATACTATTTTATGTAATCCCAATATACCATGATTTGTGAATAATCATAAAGGGATAGTCTTATAATTGAGTTGAAACAAAAAAAAATTCTGACATGCGATATGATAACTGGATTATACGAAGAGAAATGACTACACTTTTAAGATGGGAGGATTTAGGTGTGTGTATTTTAACCATCTTGCAAATGTCTTACAAATATTGTGTAAAACTTTTATTTAATGAATATGTTTAATATGATAAATATTTTTTGAAAGCGTGATGATCTCCGTGGGGAAACTGTATAACGACCATACAATTAATTTGAGTTGAGAGGTTGTTTTCAGTTTCAATTACTCAATTTTGGCTAAGATCAAAGTGTAGTATCTGTTCCGATGGATACTGCACCCCATAGATTGGTATTGTCTTGGCCTTCGGAGCTTGATTTACGCCGGTCAATGAGTCTGTCCTGTGCAGTTCTAGGAGGTCCACCCTCCCAGGCTTCGCCTCCCCTCTTTGGGGAGGAGTAAGTTTATTGAATACTGCCTGAGGCGCCCCTACCGGGGAATGCCGGCGGGGCTGCCCAGGCAATTTTTAAACCCCACTTTCCCGACCCGACCATGGGTCACATCTTAATTGTGGGAGTAAGATAAACACTGGCCTTGTGCCTAACTCCTGGAGAGGAGTACATCAACACTCAATAATATCCACGTGGTTATATCACAAAATCAACGAGCATATTATTTAATAAACTAATATATATATATATATATATATATATAACGTTTTTTAAAAAAGATATGTCACCCCAAACAAGGCAGGGCGCCACTGTAGGCGTAAGGGGCTACTGAGAATTAGGATGTATGAGTTGAGTATCATCCTAAGTTGGGAGCTGTGCAGCGACATGTCTGTTTACGTAAGTCTTTAACATCTGCATGCAGATACAGTCGGGGAAACAGGGAGCAGTGAGGAAGTTACAGAGGCCGGCAGCACGAGGAAACAATTATTGCAGTACAAGACTCTCCGGCTTCTGGGGACGTCCGCAGTGAATGGGTGGGATTTAGCTGATTGTCCGGTTCTTCTAGTGTATTTCCGTCGAGGGGGCACTAGAGCAGCTAGTTCATCGGAGAACACTCCATTTAAGTATTTGTAAGACATACACAAGGATGTAACATTGTGGCGATGGGACAGGGGCTGAAGCTTGTAAGATAGTAAGGGGCATATTAGGTTGGCGACTCTTTTTTTAACCTTGTCTAAGAGGGGGACTAGTAAATGATGCACCAGTCCAGATGTGGTAACAATACTCCATACATTGGAGAATGGTGGCTTTGTCGAGATACAGGATGATGTAAGAGTGAGGAGTTTACTAGCACGGTAGAGGGAGCACACTTGGCAATGTCTTCAATGTGTTTGCTGTAATTCATGTTTCCTGTGAATGTTAAGTCAAGTAGTGTTAATGTTGAACTCTGAAGGAAGGGTGTTATCTGCCATGGCAATCAGTGGTTAAAGAAGTTTCCTGTAGTTAAATATATACATAGTGATTATAGAAATAGTCGGTCAAGTATTTTTTTCTACTAAAAATGCCAAATACTGACAAAGCAAAATGAGTGTGTATGAGATGGAATTCGACCGAATCTAGGCACACAGAGAATAAATGAAAATGTATGCTTCGTTGTGGTATAGTAACAAGTGTATGTTATAAACGATAATAGTAGGAAGAACACAGTTGATGATAAATAACAATTTCGTCCTGCAGAACATGTAAAGGTTGATGTTAGATAAACGCAGATTTCTAACTGTACATGATACGGTAGGCTATCGTGATAAACATGCTTAAATAGGGGTATTGATCGTAGTTCTTCTTCAGACTTATTCCCCAAAAGCTGCAAATAGTTGTCTCCGTTCTAATAGATGGACATCTCTTATACCTATTTATATATTACAATGCTAATGAAAGAGTATCGTTTTTTTGTTCATACGCAAGTTTCAGTGCACATTAAGAAGGACAACTATTTTCTCTTTGGCTAAAATTCTTGCAACCGCAGCACACACCTACGATTAAAATATATCTGCACGTCATCGGCGTATTTATCTTTTAACGAGTTGTGTTACATCCTTCTAGACTGATGTGTGCTCTTCAAGTATCATTCTAGTATGTTGTTCGGCGTAAGGTGTCGCGTTACACCGGTTACTGAGTTCACTGAAGCGTTTGAGTTTTAGTGTTTAACTCAACATTACGCGCAATAATTACGTTTGAATTTCTACAGCTGAAATAATTGCCTTCGCATAAACCAGTCTAAAGTCAAAAGAACACCTTTTCGCACACGATAAAACTGCTCTCTAACAGATTTAATAACAAGGCGGTTCATTTCTGTTCGATAATTAGATTCCACTGAAACCGAAATACAAACTTATAATTCACTGGAGATAGCATATTATGTTTTGATATGTTAAAATGAAGATACCTTTTTTATTATACTTGGATATACACTGGATATGTATATCAGTAAACTTTGATCTGAAATTATTTGAAGAGGCACTCTGAGTTCACTTTTATGTAAAGCTAACATCTTATAGATATTAGTAGGTTTAAATGAAGATACATGTTTCATTATACTTGGATAAACATTGCAGATAGATCTCGATACACTTTCATCTGAAATTATTTTTAGAGGCAAAGCTAACATCTCATAGATATTAGTAGGTCAGATCAAAACGTAATGGTAGGTGCTGGTGGTTAAGTGGATAACGTGGCGGACTGAAGACCTGGGTGTTCCAAGTTCGAATCACGTCGGTTCCATAGTACCACTTTGACTTAGGAGTGTTCGTAACCTTGTCGTGGTCCTTCCCGTAAGTACCCGATGTCTTTGCTGAAGTATTTCTAACTAGAAAAACACCGGGGAAACTAATACCAACAGCAGTATCATCTGAAGAAGATCTAGCCTTAATAAATTAAACGTATATACAAATTGGTTTAAGCTGGCATAATTTCATTCATATTAACCAACAAGACAACATAAGCTGAAGAGAGCCGGATGGCTAAGTCCTTCTGTGCTTAAAACCGACGGTACAAATGTTGTACTAATTTTTCTGTACCAAAATAAATAAATATTACGCTCTTAATTTTAATTTTATTTTAATTCTTTATTAATCGAGAACTCATAGATTTTTCCTGCTATATTACAAAGAAGTTATATATGTGAGGAAGTGGCAATCATCAATTATATATATATATATATATATATATATATATATATATATATATATATATATATATATATATAAAAACATATATATATATATATATATAAACATATATATATATATATATATATATATATATATATATATATATATATATATATATATATATATATAATTGATGATTGCCACTTCCTTACAGAATAAGACTATCCCTACTAAGGGAGCCATGTATGATTGCTGTCGCGCATGTTGTTCGACAGGCCCGGTTAATTTTTACAGTTATTTATCGCCGTTGTCTTTTACAGATATTTATACATATATATATACACTCGGAGCATGCTATTTTTCTACAAAGTCTTGTTTAAGTGAGAAGCCGACGCAAGCTAACTTAGAGACTATGAAGAACGCAGGTTTTATATCGAAGTTTACGTCTAAATCTCCGGGGGCCATCTCCTGTGTACTATACCAGCAATGTCTACGCTCCCGAGAATAATACAGTCACACCCACACACACACACACATACACATATATATATATATATATATATATATATATATAATCAGGGTTCTACACCTACGAAAAGTCAGACGATAATGAATATTTACTAAGCATTAATCACAATTAATACTGTGTCAACAAACGCGTTTACAATACTAAATAATGTTGCCTGTGTTCGTTCTACTTCGCTATTCTTGTTTTCAAAGATAATAATTAGAGCTCCACCCCTTAGAAAAGTCAGACGATAATGAATATTTACTAAACATTAATATATATATATATATATATATATATATATATATATACTAATAGATTAGGCCCACCTGTCATTGACCTGCTCTCGTCAGCTAAAAAAAAGCTATTTTGTTTGGTATGTGATGGACACATGCACACATAATGTAAGATAAGCAAACTAATTGAACGCTAAGTAAAATGAAAAGAAAGAATCTAAGCCAATTACAGACCAAGTACCGCAATAGCGTTATGGTATTTAGTCTGATGATGTGTGATTCTTCGAATCTATGTAGGAATATATAAGTGGGCATCTGAACACTTGGATTCACGTGGTTTCAAGAGGAAATATTGAGGTTATAATGTGAAGAAATGTCAAGTCTCTTATTCTAGTGACCCAATGTTGCAAAACAAAGTAATGACATAAAGCCTTTATACTTGAGTTATTAAGTTGAACTTATTAATTTTGATACGGAAGACACACATATCAACTCATCTAATTCGAACTGAACCATTGTAGCATACATTACATTCCGCCAATTATCTTAGTATAAAACCTGATGGGAGATATTCACTCATCAACTAAATCATGAGAATATTGGACAGAACGTAATGAACAATTATCTAAAAATATCTACCTATTCTGCTAATTGATTTCACTACGTAAATAATTTTAAAAAGATACTTAACATTAAAAAGCTTGCAAATTTGTAAATGTTGAATCTACAATTATAAGTTGACTTTTTATAATGTGTATTCTGGACTCATTATTTAATATATTGATACACGAAATTGATGAAACACCTTATGATATAGACACATCCGACGAATGTCTGTTCTTGATTTTTTTTTATACTAATACTGTAAAACACTGGCTGAGTAAACCTACTCATATCTAAAATGGCTTGTTGATAAAAACAAAAAAAAAACAAGCCGCGTGTGCGTGGTCCCCTTCTGTATGTAACTCGATGTGGCGAGTGTAAAATGCAATTTTGGGCATTTTTGACCCCGATTGTATCCCCTGGGGGCGCGAACCATAATTATTCTGAGGTCAAGAATGCTCATTTCATATCCAGAACCATTGCCTCTACATTTTGGCCAAGTTTCAGAAAAATTGAGTGGATGGATCAAACGTTATGGAAGAAAAGGGTCATTTTTGCCATTTTAAGGCTTTTGACCCCCTGGGGGCGCGAACAAGATGTTTTCCAAGGTCAGCGATATATATGTTCTATTAGGAACAATTGCCTCCATATTTTGGCCAAGTATCAGAGAAATTGAATGGATGGATGAAAAGTTATGGGGTAAAAAATGTCATTTTTTGCCATTTCGGGGCATTTTGACCCCCTGGGGGGCTAACCAGATTTTTTCCAAAATTGGAGAATGTCACTTTCTAACCCGACCAAAGTTACAACGTCATGCAAAATTTAAGAGAAATTCAATGGATGGTTGCGGAGAAAAATCCGGACGGACGGAAACGCCTCAAAACATAGGTCCCCCGATTTATAAAATCGGGGAACCAATAAAGTTCAGTCGAGATAAAGTTGCTAATTGTGGGAAAGAATGTTAACAGATATGGCGTTACATGGTTCCATGAGAGAGTGGCAGAGAGAAAGAGCTAATTCATTGAGAATAGAAGTAGAGAAGATCCATATGAAAACATAAAATATCACTGAGTATTAAAGCGAATCAATATATATACAACAAAACCCCTTCATAATGCATATATTTATACTATACATATAAACAATTATTGAATGTTCGTATACGTGTTGAGTATATGTTAGGCAATTAAATAACCAATAATACGTCATATACCTATTACAAATTAGTATTGACTTAGAAAAATGTATCATTATATTATTTTGCTCTCAGAATTAAGGTAAAGCAACATCTATTATATTTGCTATGTATGTATGTGTATATTTATGAATGTAAATGGGTGTACCTTTATCAATAGACTGCATGGACATGAATAGATGATAAAATTACTACTACACTGAAGAGACGATCTTCCAGTTAAAGTTAACGGAAGGCGTGTTAATTTTATTGGGAAGATTAATTATTTTCATCAGTGTTAGAGTTAGGGTTAGGGTTAGGGTTAGGGTTAGTGGTTTATGCCAGCGTTAGAAAATTCTGTTAAGCCAAATAATTGCAAGATGCTCATAACTCATAACTAGACACATAATAATGTTAACACTATTAGTTTAACTTATTTGAAAGTTGGTATTTAAAAGTAAAATCACACCCGGTTTTCAAATACAAAACTTGCTAAAACATTTATAAATTTATACACTTTCTGACTTAACAGCCCCCTCAAACCCCTTGTATAAAATTAGGGAATTATGAAGCAACGTAAAAAGTACTAGTTTATCTCGAGCAATATTTTACATAGGCCTTTGCAAGCAACTAATCTATGCCGCTCAGTCAGGAATAACATAAAACCTATGAAAGCGACGCATGCGCGTTATACACCTTGAATGTAAATAACACTACTTAGACGCTCTTGACAACTAAGATGCAATACTATTTATATGATACAGACCCACATTATTTCGAACATTATGACATAGTTTTCTGCAGTTCAAAAAGAAAATGTACACTATATGTACTTTGTTATACGTTTCTCATTTCAGAAATGTGCACATTGTTTAAGATAAACGGTGTACTCACCATAGAATGTTGGTTGATACACATCAAAGCCTTACTTAATTATTGATATCGCATTACGTTACGCACGTATTTTCCCACCTGATAATGTCTAATGTTCTTATCTTAATTAGACTACCCTATCGATAACTGTATTATCATGAAGCGCAGAGTGTGGATCGAACACATTACATGAACACATCATTAACAGTAAACCTTTCCTTTCATCTTATTCTTTATTTGCATGTTACATTATATGTGATAAATAAATGGTTCGGAAACTGATAATCAGCGAATTACTTCATAAAAGTATGTAATTCGTTAGGCATAGTCTTCAAAGAATTCTTATATTATACATTGAAATGTTTAAACGAGAATTTTGGTTATCTGGAATGTGTTTGGTAATCTCGACTATTGCCCTCATCTGGACTGTTTTTATTTTCTCAGAATGTTTAGGTCAATGTAAACTCTGACTTTCGTCAGGTGCCTTTTGTCGAACTCGGGAATCTTAATGTCACACTCATGTATCTCTAGAGAAGTTCGTACCAATCTCTTCATGTAATAAACGATGTACATTATTCTTGCGATGAGCAAGTAGACGTCTTAATAATTTTAGTCATATAAATTCCGTACATATTCCACAGTTCGGTAAAAATCTTTATGGGTTCGACATATTGCATCTGAAAAAAGTATAGAGTTACATCGGCTGGAAAGTTGTTTAGACGATATATGTGATGATAACGACAGTCCACATGATCGGAAAATACAAAGGATTGATACATATTATAAGTCAGTATACATTGATCTAATGTTGAGAGGTTTGCACAATTTTAGCGTAATATATTATGAAAAGGTATAAGTTAAAATTTTCGCAAATCTATTGGGGATATTTACTCACAAATAATAGTTGTACAGTAGACCTTTTCAAAATTGACCTTTTTCTTCAAACATATGGAAACTGATATTATTCCCATTCTCCAAGGTCTAAATTAGCTAAATATACCAGTTATTGTGATCTTGGCCCTTGGCTAGGCCTGCCTCAAGAGCCATGTAATTTTATTGTTGACGTTTTTCAAAAACGCTGCAAAATTTGGGATATTATGTCCTTATTTTCATTGTAGCTTTCCAGAGGTTGATGCTATAGCATTGAAAGCGGTACCAAATGAAAGCTAATGAAATGTTCTTGCATATGGTAGTAAACACATGAACACCTGTGTTAATTTTAATTAATTTTAATGCACAAACATATATATTTATTATGCTTGGAAAGGATGCCATCATATAATACATAACTTTATCTCAAAAATGTTACTCTTAATGCATGTATATAATTTATAATCACTAAGTATGTTTTATCTCTTCATTTCAGATTGTAAGTTAAAGCTGATTTGTTAAGATTTGTGAACTGCTGACAACGTGGCATCTGGAAGACAACTATGCTGTGGGAAAGTGGTCAGCGATACAAGTGAACATCCCGTTCACTTGTATCGCTGACCACTTGTATCGCTGACACTGTATCGCGTTCACTTGTATCGCTGACACTGAACCAACTAAAAAGAGAAGAAAGGTGGCAACTCCTGCCACAAGGTCATTCAGTGATGTGTATCTCATTGGGCAACCCAGCTCCAGCATCAGGGGCTCTTAACTTCCTACTAATCGCCAGGTGTTCCAGTATTTCCTGCATTTGAGGAATGATAATCCCAACAGTGACAATAGGTATTTAGCCCATGATACAGTGGATGTCGTTTTGCCATTCTGGAATATGGCAAGGATTAAAACACTAACTAGACCAAATGCAGTCAACCGTTTCATGATCCTCCATGAAAAGTACAGGAAAATTGTTAAAAACAAGGGAAGAAATAACAAACCAGAGGAAGAGAAACGAGCTAACTATCTGAAGGACTTAGACAAGTTATTTGATATTGGAGCAAAGGATGTTGTGGAGGAGATAAGAAGCAACAGGCTGCTCACAAAGGAGACCAAGGAAGAGGACGTCAATTTCTACTTGGACCAACAGACAACTCGCCTAGCACACATGTCAGGTCATAATAAGGTGTTTGAGAAGTAGTCTAGAGAGAAAAGCTTCCGAGAAGAAAGAGAAGAGAGAATGTTATCATCAGTGACTGCTGCAGCAGCAGAAGTTGGGAAAATTTCAAGTGATGAAGACCCAGAGAACAGTCAAGGCTCTGGTACTAGTGAGGGTTCAGAATACACTGAGACAACACCAAGCTGTTCACCAAACCAAGTACGATAACCTTACACTTTCCACACTCAGTTATAACCAGTGAAGAGATTTGTAGCACTGCAGATCGGTTGTCACTCTCTGACAACCAGACTACAGCCATGGTGTCTGCAGTGTTGAAGGCAGAAGGCGCAGATCTTGATGTCTTTGTTATATCAGCCTCTACTACAAGACGAAAGAGGATAAACACTCGTCATAACTTGTGCCAAAGTTACATGACTAACTTCAAGGAAAGTCCGCCAGATTACTGCACACTACACTGGGATGGAAAACTTCTACGGGATGTTCTTGGTGAAAGATACCCAGTGGAAAGTCTTGCAGTGCTCGTCTCTTGTACTCCACAGTATGAAGAAGGGAAGCTGCTTGGTGTGCCCTTCATAGAAAGTTCCACATGAATCCAACAGTGTAATGCTACATTGGAACTGATAGAAGCATGGGTCTCACAGACAACATTGTAGGCTTGGTATTTGATACCACAGTAAGCAACAGTGGCATCAACAAGGGTGCAGCGAAGCTTATTGAAGAAAAACAAGGCAAAAAGGTATTCTACTTTGCTTTTCGCCATCACTAATCAGAGGTAATAATTGGAAGTGTATGGGAGGCTGTGTTCAGCAAGGTAAAGAGTCCTGACAACCCAATGTTCAGCAATGTGAAGGAGAAGTGGGACAAGTTGGTTAAAGACTGCCAAAGAGTTCTGGACCTAGTTTAACAAGACTTGAAACAGAAGAAGACAAGCACAATTGCAGTCTTAAGCAATTTCCTTGAGGAAGCAAGTCCGAGAGCAGATTACAGAGAGGTGGCAGAGCTGTGCCTGATCCTGCTTGGTGAGGAACCTCCTCGAGGTATCCACTGGGCCAAGCCAGGTGCTATTCACCAAGCCCGCTGGATGGCCAGGAACATTTACTGTATGAAGATGCTCATGTTTTCCAAGGAACTAAAATACAACACGGACACTATCTTCAAGCTGGAGAGGATGAACAAGTTCCTGACCTTATTCTACACCAGCCACTGGGTGACCACCACATCTGCAGCTGATGCACCTATCCATGACCTCCAGCTTATGAAGAACATGCTGCAATACAAGCAGTATGACTATGAACTGGCAACCTCTGTTCTCAAGAAAATGAACAACCACCGCTGGTATCTGACCCAGGAACTAGTGCCATTCACCTTGTTCAGTTCACATGCCAGCATGACCAAGTCTGCAAAAGAGAAGCTCGCAGTCAAGCTGTCAGAAACAGAGAAACCTGAGAGTTACAGGAAAGGCAAGCCAGTGTTTCCTGTCATCAATGCAGCTACAGTTCTCACAGACCTGGTAGGGCCAGAGTCTCACTTTCTGTTTGATGCTCTTCGAGTGAAATGTGACTGGCTCACTACTCCTGCTGACACCTGGGAAGACAATGACAGCTACAGGAATGCACAGAAGTTAGTGAGGTCAGTGAAAGTGACCAATGATGTGGCTGAGAGAGGTGTGAAACTAATGAGTGACTTTGCAACTCAGATCACAAGTGACCCAGAGCAAAGAAGCTGCTTACTACAAGTTGTGGAGTACAACAGGAAAATATTTGACAGTTTCAAAAAAGCCACATTGAACAAGTGATAATACATGTATTAGTAACATCCTATCTGACAGTTTCTTATGCAATATATGTGTCAGTGCAGTGCTATCATACTACGAAACTGATTTTTTGTAGTGTCCCAGCTGTTTGTGCATTAAAATTAGTTAAGATTTACACAGGTGTTCATGTGTTTTATTGGGCTTACTACCATATGCGAGACAATTTTATTAGCTTTCATTTGGTACCACTTTCAATGCTATAGCATCAACCTCTGGAAAGCTACAATGAAAATAAGGACATAATATCCCATATTTTGCAGCGTTTTTGAAAAACGTCAACAATAAAATTACATGGCTCTTGAGGCAGGCATAGCCAAGGTCAAAGATCACAATAACTGGTATATTTAGCTAATTCAGACTTTGGAGAATGGGAATAATATCAGTTTCCATATGTTTGAAGAAAAAGGTCAATTTTGAAGAGGTCTATTGTACAGCTATGGACACTAAATTACCGACACTTATAAATTACAAAAAGACTTCCCGTCACCGGATATTTGAAGTATCTGCTCCGAACAGTTTAGCGAACCGTTGATGTCACACAATGAAGATTAAATATAATTATACTAATCCTCTTGTTCTAAATTCTTATTACAAATGTAATCAAAGTCTATTACATCATTTTAAAATGTCTAAAATTAAAAACTACAGCTTACGAAGATTTGAGAAGAAAACAAAATGTAAGGAAATTTTCCTTAATTTGGGTTTAATGATTAAGAAAACAAATTTAATCCACATCTTAAATGTTTGTAATTTAACAATTCGACGTTGTTCCCATATTATGCACCCTTTAAAATACTCGATTGTAAGTGGCATGTTTGTATGTTTTATTAATTGTTTTTATACCAATAATTAACATTTTAAAAATAAATCGATGGTATCTTAATTTACGCAAAGGTTTACTAACCCATTTTAGCAACTTTGAATGAAACTAAATATAATCCACATTGGTAAAACTTAGGCCTAAACGCGGTATTTAAAAATTCAGAAGTATAAGTTAAGTAGTTTAGGTGTGAATCGCGTACATGCAAATAAGCATATATATATATATATATATATATATATATATATATATATATATATATATATATATATATATATATATATTATTATTATATGAAATGAAATAATAAAATAAAGTGCCAATCAAATTTTATTATAGTTCAAAGTTCAACCAAAGTATCTTAACGTCCTTAGCTCATGAGTTTTCAAAGATAATTCTTCTCCTCAGAGGACCATTACCGCAGTGGTATTACTACAGTTAATAAAATTACATTTTGAAAGAATATAAAAAATATATACAAAAATACATAAAAATATATAACATAAAATATATCAACCCTAAAACATACTTTTTTTTTGAATCTATACAATCCATCTTAGTCATACAATTTAAAAAACATAATCAGGAAAGATATCCAGAAGGTTTACTGAAGATTGATCCAGGTAACGAGTAACAGCCCAAATACGAGAAATTGAAAGAATTGAAAAAAATTGTCTAATCGTGGGATGCGTCAGCAATCGATGAAGTGAAAAGTATCCAATGTTCATGTTAATTATTACAACGATAAATAAATCAAATCAAATAATATAAGAAGTTCAATAAACTCACTCAAAATTCCAAAAACCTGATTTGAGCAGTACAAATCAAAACAAAGTTCACTGTTTAAATGAAGAATCCGTAAAATACGAATTGAACCAAATAAAAATTGAATTGAGTCAACAAACACGGTCATCACTTCCCCCGAGCCGAATTAAAATTATCAAATTTTGAAAGTATTCGCTCTCCCGCGAGCAAAATAAAACAGGACCCTTTTTCGCCGCGTACAACAAAATCGTAGGATAAATTTCAGAGGAAACATTTTTTAATCAATGAAACGGGCGGATGGAGAAAAAAAAAGAAAATTATCAAAATATTCCTAAAGGCCTTATCGTCTGACCCCCTAAAAGGAAACGTCAGAATGATAAATTAAAAACTAAGAAAATCGAATGAGATATGAGGGAGAAAATTGTCTCAGTTGGAGTAAACGATTGAGAAAAAAAAAGAAAATCTCTCAAAGTTATGGTGGCTTTGAATCATTAAAGATCTCAAACTGATGCTTCAAAATCTTTTGTCTACACGGCCTGTTCAGACAAAATATTTACATTCTTAAGTGTATATAGATTTAAATAATAATCAGTAAACTTTTATTTTATTGATACGAAAAGCATACATAAGATGTTGCGCAGTTTTTGCATTCTTTCTCATGGGTGACCGCTTAACTAAACCCTATGTGCATTCGGGTTAAAGAGCATGTAGTTAGACGATGCTCGCCACCACGATAGGTTTGGAAATGAAAGCAGATTATTTCAGAGTGAATTAATTATACCATAACACGACTCAACAAGGATTTGTTTTCATTAGACTAAAAACGGTTATGTTTTAGTCGGTTGGTAAGCAGTTTCATTGTATTTTTCCACGGATAGGCTGTTTCAGGAAATGAACTTTGCTCATGGAACTTCCGCTTAATGTTTGGTACGCAACGAAAATCATTAAGAAAGAGAAGAAACCTCAAATCGTATTAATGAATATTTAAGTTGAAGTCGTTATTCAAGGTATTCAAAATCTAATCAAAATTCATTTTATGCTCTTCAGTATCCTTTTTTACTAATGTGTCTTGATTGTCCTGATCCTGAGCTTACTTACGATTTAATGATCCCAATAATTTTCAGCGCATTACTTAGAAGATGATAATCTTGGCAATAACCTGATGTCGTCCTAAAGCATACTATCGGTGTCCCTGTGTAGTGTGTGTCGATAATGATACGACTAACACATGCTGAGAAAGTATTCAGTAACATGTATTGACTGGGATATTGTGCGCTAATTTAGATTGTACTATGCCTGGGAATTCTCACATATATATATATGAGGACACGTGTTTATTCTAAGATGACATAAGGTCTGACATTATGCTAGTGCAGGATAAATGCCTATTAAGTATCTCGCCACGAAGAATGAAACGAAGTAAGATCTATGTCATATTGGTAATGTCGAATGACCTTCAAACCCCCTCGACATTACCTGCACAAATCCTTAAATATACAAAGATAGCTCATCTTTTTACTGAATACAGAAGATATACTTGATATTGCCAACATCCCGAATGCTTGGGAGTCCGTTATAACTCTCTTCAAATGATTAAGACAACTATATAATATATACTGTAATACATGTCTGAAACATGACGTCATCATTTGAGCAAGACAAAAATGTATGGCAATACTGATCATGTGACGACATATGAGTGTCAACAAATTTAAAATGAAATATAACAAACAATATTTTTTAAATTACTGGTGAAAATACATATCTGACGCATAGCTCCAGCTACATTCCTAGGAAAATAGAATACGGTGTTCGAGGTAAGTCAGACTCACCTTTAAAAAGTGGGTTTACATTGCTTGTTTTAATACATAATTCTGAATAGATAATAAGTGTCGTGTATTCGTGTGTTCACTTATATTTTTTTCAGTTTTCAGATGATAATTTTGATCTATTTAAGCTATTATTAACGTAGATAATTAAACAAGAAACATATACGTTCCCGCATTAGTTTCAACCAAGCCATTATGCTTTCAAACAGCTAACTGTATAAACATAACATGAGGAGTTCGCTCAAGTAATCGTGGAAAACGGAGGGATTTTCGGAATTTTCATTGCTGCAACAATACGTTTGTAGGTGAAGGAAGATGACTGTATTGTAATTTAGATAATAAACGTTAGGTAGAAAGTAATGAGCAAATGCTGCTTCAACGTGTCAGGGAAATGCGCATACATCTTAATGTCGGTATTCCTAAGGTGTGCAACGCTCTAACCTCTATAAGTGAAGTAACATTCTCTAACAAATGTATGCTCCCTCCGAGGGCATGTGTTTGCTAGCCTTGAAGAATACTATAATGACGAACATACATTATACTTCTTCACACAGTAGGCGGGCATACCTGAAAGGAGTGTTTAATGGCAAACCAACATATACTGTAATGCCTGCTCTGCTAATAAAAAAGGGGGTGACACCTGTTAAGATAGTGTCATAATAGCAGATCACATACTACATTACTCTAAAGGAGTGTGTAATGCCTTGATAGGTCGTCTCATGAGAACATAAACGGTATATCACTACCCCTCCTCTTAAAAAGGAGTCAAGACATGAGGAGATGATATTGTGGCAAATGAACAGATAAGACACTATGACCTACACTACAGTCTCACTACAAAAGAGGAAGCCATTCTTTGAAAGATTGGTCTCATAGTTATTCCACATTAGGTAAATCAATACATGTCCGTTTCTGAGATCATCCTTATTTTCTTATATACCTTATATTTAATAAGTAAATTATGCAATTTATATAAACGAATGTTTGTAAAACTAGATTCAAATGTCTGTTATACTTTTCCCGGTAATCGACAGATGTTTATTATGGTTTAGTAATTTGATGGCTGCTAATTTTTATGGGATAGCACATTTCTTTCTAGTTATTTATATTCGAATTTAGTCGCACCTTGTAACGATATTATATTGCTAGTTGTTATAATATGTATTACTGTTGTACATTGTTGTTGGCTGTATTACACAGTGGCATATTATCTTTATTGGCTCATAAAAACACATTTAACATTAAAATCATTTGGGGTGCATAATGTGAATATATGTGCATATTATCGTACGCTTCTTAACGTTGTTCTTGATAAATTGTCTATCAAAAAATAACGGACACTATAAGATCAGTCCACAGTGCTAAAACTCCAGAGGATTGACCTCACAACAAGATGGCGTTAAGGTATGTAGGCGGAGAAGAAGTTATGATTTGCGAAAAATATGTTCCTACTTTAATGTATTAGTAATGCTAACACAATACAGATACTTTGGAAAATAGATACTATATAAAAAAGAAATCGTAGTTCGCTACAAGCATTGCTGGTAAATAAGTATGTTCGTATTTACTACGGCTTAAAGCAATGCAGAAATCCGTAATTGTGAAAGCGAAGATGAACAAAACCATATTTTACGTTTTCCTCCATTTCGACAGATAGAACTGTTGTCTTATCGCTTTGAGAAGGAGACATTTTCTCCCGAAATATCAAAATATTTTCTACCATCCCCGATTTTAATTATATTAACTGTAAGTGTTATATTCACTGATATTGTATGTAAAACATTTATTTAAAAATAATATATCCTTTTGTGGATTTATACCACACATATTGTCTTCGATTATTTGTTTTTGTTCTTTCTCTTATTTCAGAATACCTGTTGTTTACATTGCTTTCAGCCTTAGATAATATATGTTTGGGATTCTATTGTAAGTGATACTCTGTAAAATGTTACGATCTTTGTAAAGTCTGAAATAAAAAAAACTAGAAATTCACCTTTTGATTTTATGAAGTCATTGACAACCTAGTTTGTTTTAAGTGTGAATCGACGCAAACGCATGCACATATATTCATACCATGGATACGTAAACAGAACGCGCACAGCAACATATAGCGATGCGCACATCTGTTACCCTCAAAACATTGACGCACGAGAGCACATTAATACGAAATTTTCCATTGAAAGGATTTGCGGAAGACAGTTGCATTAATTGAAGCCTTACATGTTATAAAGCTCGCTATTTTTCTCTCTCGCTTATTACGACATGTGTTTATCTTTTCAAAACGTGAATTCACTTACGTCATTCTGACACACCGAATGAAACGGATATCTTTAACGTCAAAACTTTAGTTTTTGCCGGGTCTAATATAGTTGTGTTGAATTGGAAGAATTCAAGAGGATAAACTACCACAACAATTGTTGTGACCCTGTTTAGGGGTAGAAATTAAGACACGGAACACGGGGTTAGGTGAACAATATATATTGAAGAAAATATATGCACAGAGAACAAGAGAATATATATATATATATATATATATATATATATATATATATATATAAATTGCTACCGCCCTAGCTTCATATATCTCAGTGTATGGTACATGGGTTACAAGATGACAGTTTGGATATTCACGGTTGGCTAGTAGAAATTCAGCATGTCCTAGGTAGGGAACTATCGCTAGATAAATTAATGATTCACATATGTCAGCGCAAAGAGAGTGTATATTTATGAGCTAATCATTTTTGCGGCCAATTCCTTGACCATATTTCTCGAGAATTTGTAGCACAGAAGCAGTTTCCAAGCAATAAGGTAAACAGATTTCACAAGGAATTCATTTAAATGTCCGAAGAGTTCAGTAGCCAGCTCAGCAAAGCATTTCTTTATTATTAAATCTAGCATAAATTCTGGTCTACATGCTTTGGAACTGTTAAGGTTTGTCATAATATCCTCGACTTGGCAGGGAGGGGTCATCAGACACTTAGTGCGGTTTTCTTCCGTGGTGAGAAAATGTAGGAGGTACTTGTTCGTTGATCAACAGTAGAGTTTAAGGCTAACCTCTAGGAATGTTGTTCAGTCGTATCTGTTTCCCTTGCAAGTGGTATCGTGATGATAGGTTATTGTGGGAATTATATTTGGTTATTGTTCACGGCATATATATATATATGAAAGTAATCACGAGTTATTATCTTTTATAAATCGATGTATTTCCTTGTTAGCTCAGCATACCTATTCGGAGGGCTGGCCATCACATTTTAACTGTATGCTATATTTTTCCTTATTTGAAGCTGACTTATGTCGGTTAAAAAGCGGTATGCTTGCTACCTATGCGCGACAGTTTAACTTTTTTCACATAAGCTGTTCTAGCTGCCCGTAAGAAAATTCAGTGACTTATTTATTAAAATGAAACTCCTGCTTGTAAACACAGACTTCGTGAAAGTCCTGTTAGCTCTAATTGTCAGCATTTGATTACTTATAAAATACACATTTAAACATATCTTCTTTGTCATCTATGAAAGAGAACTACTATCCGACGAAACACAGTGATTTCGTGTTATTGCAATTCATATCTGTCAGATGGAGCGATCTCATCCGTGAATATGGAGACGATGGGACCGCCTATGATATAAATCGGCGAAATTAACTTTAAATACTCCCTTAAAAAATTCAATCAACTTGAAACCGTTCTGATACGTTACATGTGCCTATATTTCTTGCTTTTACCACAATTCGCTGATTCATTTATGGAACTCAAATTCTAATTTTAATATTTTAAATCCTTAAAAAATCATTCAATTTAAAAATAATTAAGTACATTTGATAAAACGTGACCATTTTTCTAGGCATTACCACGTCTTTACCGTAGAAGGTTTATTGACACTCGCTTAGGTGTTATTATGCATAGGCCAGTGCTGACTTGACCGAGCAGGCAATTCGCCGGCCTGACTGCATTTTAACTATCCCATTAAATGTTAACGATTCTGTTACGCCCAATGCGCGTGCACCGTTTCCGTCGTTTTCTTTTCATAATCACACACATTTCGGGTTATGGTTAGACTATAAAGAAACGGCGCTATATCGTTGTTTAGAATTACTCAGCGCTGATGCGGTAACAGGACGCTCCACTCACAGGTAGTACCATCACTTTAATTCGTAAGGTAATACCGACGCGTCTGACCAGGATAGTTTGGAGCACATTTAACGTTTATCTGCATTTCAGTCTTGTATCCGTTTCGTTAATTCCACTGCTCATCAGCAGAACTGTTTTCTTTTGGTAGCAACCCATACTTAGATAATATTAATTAAGCGCATCTATTTAGTGTTATATTCATATGAAATATTACATGTTTCCCAATGTTTTGTGTATACACAAAAGTGTGTAACATTCCTTTATCAAAAAGTATTTCTCGCTTATACCTAATCACGTTGCTGCGAATATGCTATTTCCTAGTTATAAAATATTATACATGTTATATGGTTATCATTATTTATGAATGTAATACATCATACACACTATTTAAACATTAATAAATAAACACAAGCGAGTGAGAATGCTTACATGGGATTCATAAGTATAAGCATGAACGTCTTGTGTTATCAATTTTATTCAGGCAAGGGTGTCCTTACTTACGAATACATGAAATATAAAAAAACAATTGAAAAGCGGTCAACATAAATCTACGGAAAACATTAAGAACATTTGAAAGTACTTTTTGATAGTATAGACGACATGTCATCCCCAACAGCTTCGACCACCGGGAGAGATTTGTAAGGACAGTAAATAACAATAAAAATGCAGGCTTATCAATTGAACTCCACACACCAATGCCGGCATGGAATTTTTTTTTTTTTTAACTTTTTGGGTGTCTGGATAACGATAGCGTAAGTAAACTGAGGAAAAAGGAATGCCACCAGTTTCCTGCAGTGAGCTAAGCGATTACTTCGTGTATATGATTTCATGATGAACGTAAATATATTTCGAGGACACAGATCAGTTATTGCGGTAGGAAGAAGTCAGATTCAGTGTCAGCTGATATCCGGATGTTTTGTGAGTGTGATTGGAACTTAAGGTATGATGTTACGACTAGTGACAAAACCCTAACGACACACACCCGTCGCTGTTAAAAAGTTAATTGTACGTTATATCTTTCTTATTATATATATAAATTGTAAACTATGGCTTTTTCTCCGCGACCGCCAACACTAAAATCACAGTGCTGCCGCTACAAAGAAAACGAATAATAAGAACAGAAGAAGAAAAACAATGGAAGAAGAAGAAAACAGTGCAGAAGGGGATACCCCTGTACACGTGTTTGGTTAGCCCGCTTGGTACATAAGCACAGCGTCTTTTAGCAACTGGATACTACTATTCTATTTTGTTCAGGGACAACATTACATATTTAAAATTAACTGTTAACGTTTAAAGTAATATGTATTTAAGACACGCATTTATCTGATCAAAAAATAGCAGATACATAAACCGCACAATCATATTTAATTAATGAAAAAAGATAGGGAAAATATTGCTTTACTATATCTAAAATGTATTCTATTGAGAAAAAAAACTACATTTGATATATGAATATATTTTGTATGAATACGAAGTGAATAATACACATATACATATCTCCAAATGAGACGATTATAGACGACTGAAACAATAGAATTAGATACCATGACAATCTGAACATATGATAATAATCGGAGATTTCAATTTACAAAATCCAGACTAAATAATTGGTTTGCTATGTCTCCGACACATTCAATTAGTGAAACATTTGGAATACAAAACGAATATGTGGTATTTATTTACGACATAATGATTGTATTGATTGACAGAGAAATATACAAGATATGAAATACTGCGAAAAAGATAAAAATATGCTATACGATTGGTCAGTTTTATTCCGTCAAATAATAAATATTAAATAGATGTGATGTAAATAACTGTGAGTATGCATTCGTTGAAATAGAATTGGCGTATTAAACAGAGGCTGAGTATATCAACATGAATGAATCAAACTTTTCAAACCTTTAAGAACAATTCATCTCAGATACAGATAAGATTATAGAAGAACAATATGATTCTAATAAATTTGTCGTTAATTCCTGTCCAGCATGTTTATGTTAGAACATATTGTTAGATCATATACTATGTTCACATGATAAATATAAATTGACTAAACTAATTTTTGAACAAGTTTATCTATTCGATTAGAAACAGCAAAAGTTTAGACAATATTTAAATGAGATTTGATGAATGCAAAAATAACTATGAAAAATAAATATTGGGGCATTCCTTGACATATCTCATGAAATAGCTAAACACGTTGTATCTGTAGATAAATGTTAAACAAGTTGTATCTGTAGATAAGTGTTAGCAGGACCCCAGCGTTTGTTAGTGAATGAACAGAGACTGCACTATAATTCTGAGCTCATGGTACCATTGTTCTTTTCCCTTTTTTTAAGTATCTTATATGTTTTTAATTTATGAATAGAATAAAATAAAATATAGTAAAATATCGTCAGTTGTGTTTGGTGGCATCTTGCGCTAAGAGAGCCCACATGATAATTACGCAAACCACTAATCGATATCTTATTCTAAAATCCTGATATTCTTATCTGGCTTCATATTATATATATATATATATATATATATATATATATATATACTAGCTGTACCCGGCCACGCGTTGCTGTGGCTATTAGTTGAAATGAAGAGGTGGCCTTTTGGAGTTCATTTTGATCCAGTTCCATAAGTTGCCATTTAATATGAATGGTTTAATTTTCCAATACTTGTGGATACACAATATTCTTAGTGGTTCCCGTTTCAGTGTAGATGAAGAGATTGTCCGGTTTGCCGACTCTAGAACATGCAACGTATAATTGCCCATGTGAGAAGCAATCAGTATGTAAATATAAGCCACAAAATTGTAAAGATTGTCCCTGTGCTTTGTTGATTGTGATAGCAAATGCCAATCGAATTGGGAATTGTAATCTCTTAAATTGAAAGGGCAGATCTGTTGGAATCATGGGAATGCGCGGAATTAGGACATCTTCACCTTTGAAAGGCCCTGTAAGAATTGTTGCTTCAATGATGTTGGTCAGTAATTTTTTTACTGAAAGACGTGTGCCATTACAAAGCTTAGGCTGGTTAATATTTCGCAGCATGATAATTGGTACACCAATTTTTAATTGCAGTACATGTGGTGGAATCCCTGGCAAATCTAGCGAATTCAAAAACTCTGAGGGGTAATTGACTGCTTCATCTGCTTCAACAACAGTGTCGACTGACTTGTATGTGACTAACTCACCATGAATGTTCAACTGAACATTATTGTTGAGTTCGTGGACATCTTTGTTCTTCGGTGCAAGAATGGCTCGTTCACTCAGCCAACTGTGATTCTTAAAATGAATGTGGATGTCCGGGAATACTTTTGTAATTAATTCGTCTTTTGATGTAACTAAATTACAGAAGTTGTGTGGCAATGAAATTCGCCCTGTAGTGAGATTAGCTGGCACTTTTCCATTCCCAATTTCCAACAATTGTTTTGAAAAGAATTCTGGTGATAGATTATTTTGCTGCTGGACACGCATATTTATAGTCAAATTTAATGTCTTAACATGTCGCCAAAAAGTGGAGTATTTGAGGCAAGCATTTATTTCATCTGCTGGTGTTGATCGAGGAATTATAGGTAATGTTTGCCTGAAATCTCCAGCTAGCAATATCACTGCATTCCCAAATAATCTACCATTTCCACGCAAATCTTGCAATGACCGATCAAGAGCCTCCAGTGATTTTTTGTGTGCCATTGTGCATTCATCCCAAACAATAAGTTTACATTTTTGTAATACCTTTCCCATACCTGATGTTTTGGAAATATTGCACATGGGAGTTTCAATAAATTGCATGTTTAAAGGTAGTTTCAAAGCTGAATGAGCAGTTCGTCCACCTGGTAGCAATGTTGCAGCTATTCCTGAAGATGCAAGAGCTAAGGCTATGCCGTTTTGTGATCGAATGGCTGCCAAAATAAATTTAATTAAGAAGGTTTTACCAGTTCCTCCTGGCGCATCTAAGAAAAATATATTTCCCACTCCATTATTTACAGTCTGCATTATTTTGTTGTAAATGGCTTTTTGCTCAGGTGTTAGTTTGTGAATATTTTCTTGCACATACAACAAAAGATCATCTGTGTTGTAATTTTGTTCCCTATGTAATTCTACATCAAACAAAGCAGCAGCAGGTCGTGTCGGCGAGGTAATTCCTAATTGATTGAGAACTTTGTTTGCAATTTCTAAGCACAAATTTTCAATTCTTATCAATGCCTCATTATAGATTTCTGATGTAAAATCCAGGTAGGTATTTGGATTTTCATCGCGTATTTGATGGAAAATGTCTTCGGCCATGTGTGATTTATATTTCTCCCATAACTCTATTGGAGATGAAGGGGAGCAATTGGTCAAGATGATTGCAAACAATGCACGAATATTATTAGGATGGGATGTGTTGCACGCATCATTAATGCATTCATCCCAGTGTCTGTCATTTTCCAATAAATTCAGAGCTTGACATGCACTGCGAAAAGTGGCATGTGTAATGCTATTGACAATTTTTAATTGCTGGAATGATGTTGGACCAGGCACATTTACCAACAACATGCGAAGAAAGAAACATTCATCTTGTTTGGGATGGATAGTATACAGTCTGCCTATTGTGTTTTCTTTGAATATTCCAGGTTGTCCTTCAACTTGCTGTCCTCGTTTGCGTCGTTCAAATGAATGTCTGCTCCTATTCCATGTGTAATACTGAGGCACTTCCGAATAGAGGAGTGTTTTTGCAAATGTGTCAGTTTGACATAACATGAAGAAAGCCGTTAATGTTGTAGCCGGTGGATTCAAAGCTATTTGTTCCACATTCGAAGCTGTAAAGTAAACACGTTGTCCATTTTCTAGATGTACCGCTAAGTGCACAATAGCCGGACTTCGTTCATGTATGGGAAAAGAAAGAATTCGCCATACCGCTTCATTGCTGCTTATGTATCTTCCAGCTTGATACTGTGTGATTTCATCAATATGTAGGCTTTCATTCAGATCATTTCTACGTGTTTGCACGGCAAAAACTGCCATATCGCTGCCTTTATTCACATACTTACAAATGTATTTGATGGACTTAACAGAGTTACAGTATTCCACATTGATGTGTGATTTGTAGGTTTTTGATAGCAAAGGTGAATATGGGACAACCCATCGGTTATCAACTTCTATATTGCCATTTCGCATTTGTAAAGTTGCTAATTTACCGCCATCTTCTACCGACCTTCTTTTGTATAAAGGGTATCCATCATTTCCGGTAACTGTGTTGGGTAGTAATGCTCGGGGATATCGCTTTGAGCATTTTCCATCAAGCATGCATGGTGAATTTGGATTAATTATACCGCAAGGTCCGTGTATCATATGTTTAATTACAATTTCATGCAAATCCTTGTCAATGTCAGCATCAGGTAATTCAGCAGATATTACATTGTCGATTTCGTTTGGACTGATTTTGTTGTAGAGCCAGATTAGGATATGGGAGTGTGGCAATCCTCTCTTTTGCCATTCCACTGAATACATCCAGCAGCACACAGAACCAAATACTTTATGTTTTACAATGAAATTTATTAGCGATTTAAGCTTTTGTCTGAATACACGCGCTGTAATATCATGTCTATCTACTGATGATTGGCCAGGAAGTAAAAGTTGTTTTATATCATTCCAAGCTGGGTTGCATGTAAAAGTAATGAAGAGGTCAGGACGCCCATAGAGACGAACATATGCAAATGCATCTTGAGTGTACTCATGCATATGACGTGGACTGCCTAAATATGAAGATGGTAAAATTGTTAGTCTTCCAACATTAGTTGTATTACCATCATTTACAACTGCATCTCGCAAATGAACATATTCTTCAGAACGAAGTTTGGACTGATTCAAACGGATGAATAGCAGACGTTCAGTTTCAATTTTTGCATACATGTCTACAATATATTGGTGGAACAATTGGCGGCATTTCAGAATGTGAATGTTTTCGTTATCTCGAATCATAATTCGGTATGAGTAATAATTCATTGCGCTGCATTTCTTATCCGTTTCTTCGCCACTAACTGGATTTATCATGGTAACATTGAAATGATATCCATCAGCACCATCCCAAAAAAGGAGTGGATATTGCAGGGCATCGTAGCATCGATGAGTTGCAGCAATGTTTGTTAATTGGTCATTCCTCCTATGAAGAACAATATCCCTAGGTTGAAATTGATCTCCAACTATAACAATTGCCACTTCATCTATACTTGGAGCATTGAATCTTCGCACATGTTCTCCAGCAGGCGTTTTGTCAGCATGAATAATAATTTTGTGTGTATCAGATGGCATCATTTCAATGGCAGTTTTGAATAAAAGAACTAAATTGTTTTTATTATGGAGCATATCTTGCAGTTGGGAAACAATGGACCTTTTTATACTGGTTGAAATTCCACAGCGTGCATTCAGTTCATCATTGTTATCACCGATAAAATACATTTGTAGAAATTTATGTTGAGCATCTGGATATGGAAGCAGAGATCCAACTTTATGGTAAATTTGTCCTTTTACTTTAAAAGTTGGCATGAATTGAGCTGTAATAGTTTCTGCAGCGAACGACGTCATTTGGAAGCATGAGTTGTAGTTCCTGATGTTTGATAAAAAATGCTTTGATTCAGCCGTATTACCAGCAAGCAAAGTTTTTAATGGTTCTGGTGGATCTGCCAGTTGAGGTAGTTTAATTTTCCCTGCGGCACAACACAATCCTTTAGTTTCTCCCTTAAATTTCAGAGCTTTGCAATAGGGACACACTTCAGTCATAGTGCCTATGTGAACATGGTGGCTTAAACTATAATCCTCATGAGGGTTGTAATGAAATGCTAGGCGATCCCAATCCAGGGATTGTTGAGCATGGAGCCTTGTTTGACGCCGATCTGCTAGTCTCAGCCTCTCGCGTTCGTTACGTTGTGAACGAAGCAGATCTGAAGATGCCTGACGGGATTGTTGTACCCGCAACCGTTCCTCTTCAAGTCTGGCTGCACGTCGCTGTGCTGATTCATTCGCACGTACTTGAATCATCCTTTGTCTAGCTTGTTGGTTTGCAGATGCCAGTTGTTCATGAGTTTGATTTGCAAGTAATCGACGCCTTGTTTCTGCACGGAGAGTATGACGACCTAAGTTTGATCTTCGGGGGGGGCATGTTTACCTGTATAAATGTAACAGTAGGAAAGAATAATTGTATAAAGGTAAATGGATTAAAAGAAACAATAAATTATAACCCGCTTCAGGGTTGTCGAAGAAATGCAAGTATGGTTTTTTTTTATAGATGAAGCATGTTAAAAGTAAGAAAATGAGGAAGAAGGCAGGTTTAAAAAACAACGAAGTAGATACGAAATGAAATTAAAGCACGTCTGTTAAGTATTAAATTGTACCTGAAGGATGGTTAAAGTCTAAAAAATGAGTAAATGCGAAATGAATTTAAAGCACGTGGGTTATGTATTAAATCCTACCTGTAAAAATGAAGGTAACTGGTTTTAAAATAAACAATCAATTATAACGCGCGAGCAAGGGTTGTGTAAGAAATTCAAGTAGTGTTGTTTTGTTTTTTTTAGAGATGAAGCATGATTAAAGGGAAGAAAATGATGAAGGAAGCAGGTTTTAAAAACATCGAAGTAAAGAGGAAAGTAAATTAACGCACGTTGAGTTTTTTTTTTTAGAGAGGAAGAATGGTTAAAGTAAAAAAAATGAGTAGATGCGAAATGAACTTAAAGCACGTGGTATATGTATTAAATCTTACCTGTAAAAATAAAACAGTAGGAATGAATAATTTTATAAAGATAACTGGTTTTAAAATAAACAATCAATTATAACGCGCGAGTAAGGGTTGTGTAAGAAATGCAAGTAGTGTTGTTTGTTTTTTTAGAGATGCAGCATGATTAAAGGGAAGAAAATGAGGAATGAAGCAGGTTTTAAAAACATCGAAGTAGAGAGGAAATGAAATTAACGCACGTTTGTTAGGTAAGTATTAGTGTAAACGTTTGTTTAGGGAAAAAAACAACGAATAAGGAAAACACTTTTTACGTATGAAGTAGATACGTGACAGCGAGAGGAGGAAGGTCAATCCGGAAGTGAAGTTGGACATGCAGGTTCGCAGAAACGGATTGTAAACCGGAAGTGCAACTTAGTAGGAACGAATTGTAATAAAAAGTGTTTTTTTTATGTGTAAAGTAAAAATTATGTTAATAACAGAAAAACATAGCTCGGATGTAAGGATTAAAAATTTCAGTGGTAATGGTATAGTGGAAGTATATTTCCATGGGAAACGAACAAACTAACTTTACATTTTTATATATATAGATATAGATTTAAGGCGATTACATGTAAACAGCTTGAAAAAAATATCCGCACTAAAAGAATTTAAAAAATATTAGACTTTAGGGTACTTATCCAGATTAGGACCCAAGCTAACCCTAACCGACGCCAAGTCGATTTTTGCTTGGGTCCTAATCTGGATAAGTACCGACTTTAGAGTAGGGCATCACTTTCCTGTATCAATTTAACGTAAAATGATCACACCTTTCAGACCAGTTTGTGGTAAGAAGGGACATGTGACCAATTTTCTTTTTTAATTTATGAAAAAAAAAAAAATATATATATATATATATATATTTCAAATCGTAAACTGCTTCGACCATTTTTGGGATTGCCTCGGGATTCTCCGTCAAAGTATTGAAGAAACCTCTTTTGTCATAAAAATTGATTAATAAATTTAAACAAAAATAAACAAAAAACGCAGACAAAAAAAAATGTTTAACAATTTTGTGTTTATTTTTAATAAAATATTTAACTTCACACAAAACAAAATAACATTCGTGTTTACTGGTTGGTGCTAGAAAAATATTTAATTCAGCCGTAAAAATTATGTTAATAACAGAAAAACATAGCTCGGATGTAAGGATTAAAAATTTCAGTGGTAATGGTATAGTGGAAGTATATTTGCATGGGAAACGAACAAACCAACTTTACATTTTTATATATATAGATATAGATTTAAGGCGATTACATGTAAACAGCTTGAAAAAAATATCAGCACTAAAAGAATTTAAAAAATATTAGACCTTAGGGTACTTATCCAGATTAGGACCCAAGCTAACCCTAACCGACGCCAAATCGATTTTTGCTTGGGTCCTAATCTGGATAAGTACCGACTTTAGAGTAGGGCATCACTTTCCTGTATCAATTTAACGTAAAATGATCACACCTTTCAGACCAGTTTGTGGTAAGAAGGGACATGTGACCAATTTTCTTTTTTAATTTATGAAAAAAATATATATATATATATATATATATATATATATATTTCAAATCGTAAACTGCTTCGACCATTTTTGGGATTGCCTCGGGATTCTCCGTCAAAGTATTGAAGAAACCTCTTTTGTCATAAAAATTGATTAATAAATTTAAACAAAAATAAACAAAAAACGCAGACAAAAAAAATGTTTAACAATTTTGTGTTTATTTTTAATAAAATATTTAACTTCACACAAAACAAAATAACATTCGTGTTTACTGGTTGGTGCTAGAAAAATATTTAATTCAGCCGTAAAAATTATGTTAATAACAGAAAAACATAGCTCGGATGTAAGGATTAAAAATTTCAGTGGTAATGGTATAGTGGAAGTATATTTGCATGGGAAACGAACAAACCAACTTTACATTTTTATATATATAGATAGATATAGATTTAAGGCGATTACATGTAAACAGCTTGAAAAAATATCAGCACTAAAAGAATTTAAAAAATATTAGACCTTAGGGTACTTATCCAGATTAGGACCCAAGCTAACCCTAACCGACGCCAAATCGATTTTTGCTTGGGTCCTAATCTGGATAAGTACCGACTTTAGAGTAGGGCATCACTTTCCTGTATCAATTTAACGTAAAATGATCACACCTTTCAGACCAGTTTGTGGTAAGAAGGGACATGTGACCAATTTTCTTTTTTAATTTATGAAAAAAAACAAACTGCTTCGACCATTTTTGGGATTGCCTCGGGATTCTCCGTCAAAGTATTGAAGAAACCTCTTTTGTCATAAAAATTGATTAATAAATTTAAACAAAAATAAACAAAAAACGCAGACAAAAAAAATGTTTAACAATTTTGTGTTTATTTTTAATAAAATATTTAACTTCACACAAAACAAAATAACATTCGTGTTTACTGTTTGGTGCTAGAAAAATATTTAATTCAGCCGACGAAAAAGAAAAAAATAATAATAACACTTTTTACGTACGAAGTAGATACGTGACAGCGGGAGGAGGAAGGTCAATCCGGAAGTGAAGTTGGACATGCAGGTTCGCAGAAACGGATTGTAAACGGGAAGTGCAACTTAGTAGGAACGAATTGTAATAAAAAGTGTTTTTTTTATGTGTAAAGTAAAAATTATGTTAATAACATTAAAACATAGCTCGGATGTAAGGATTTGCTATAAAAAATTTTCAGTGGTAATGGTATAGTGGAAGTATATTTCCATGGGAAACGAACAAACCAACATTACATTTTTATATATATAGATATATATATATATATATATATATATATATATGTATGTATATATATATACATATATATGTATGTATATATATACATACATATATATGCATATATATGGACATATATAGGTATATATATATACATATCTATGTATGTATATATATATACCTATATATGTATGTTTATATATATACATATATATGTATGTATATATATATATATACATATATGCATATACATATATATATATATACATATATATATATATACATACATATATATGTATATATATACATATATATGTATGTATATATATATACATATATATGTATGTATATATATATATACATATATATGTATGTATATATATATACATATATATGTATGTATATATATATATATACATATATATGATGTATATATATATATATATATACATATACATATATATATATATATATATATATATATATATATATATATATCAAGATCAGGTTGGTATCTAAATGGTACAACCTTTAGAGAATGCTTACTGTTTCCATATAATACTGCTCCCTAATAGATAGAGCTCGTATTGACAATAACACAACATTAAGATCAGACTTTTCAGCATAAGGATGCCGACCTTATTTAAGCTTCGACTGAAAGATTTCCTGGATTTGAAGCCAACATATATTTGTATAAATATGTATAATACTATTTTTTAATTAACAAATACACACAGGTGTTTCATGCACAACCTGCAATCATCAGTATGGGAGGATACACTCCCTGCAGATCGCACGGTTTGACCCCCTATACCAAAGTCATGTTTGACTCAGTAGTCGGAGCGCGTATCGATGTGTCCCTTCCTCAGTGCATTAGAAATGGAAAAATAAAGTAACGTCTAAATGACAAATGACAAAGTCAGCCTTCATATCACTTACCAAGTAATATACCTCAATAAGCGGGGCTTAGAGTATTGCATTACACACACCCCCACTGTATATATATATATATATATATATATATATATATATATATATATATATATATAGCATAAAATAAGAAGGGAGGAAAAACATTATATTTAAATTACTCTTATCCTTAAAAGACAAAGTTCAGTATACGAGATAGAGAAATAATACAATCAAATGATAGATGAGATTAACATTTGGAAGAACAATACTATGTATTTAATCGTTAAGTAGTTTAAACAAAGAATATATAAATATAACTTGTCCATTTCTTTAACCCAGGCACTTTCAAACATGCAAGCCTTCATTATCAGAAGATAGTATAGGGAAAACTCACTAAAATCATATTACTATTGGCACATAATTAAAATATATATATATATATATAAAAATGTGCAAATATTTGTGAGGAAATACAATCCAATTCGATTGTAACATGCAACATGTATAGAATATCAGTAAAGTCAAGCAAATATCGCAGACAGTCTTTTAGAAATGTAAAGAGTGAAACATTTTCAGTTCGGAGAATATAGGAGTTCAAATCTGATGTTAAAGTTTATTGGTAAAAAATATGTGACTCACCGGAGAATGATATAAGTGTATGAATATTTTTAAAAGAACACTCACAATATCAGCAATTGTATTTGTCTTTGTAGAAAAACATCGCGGAAACAAATGCCAACACCAGAATCATCAGATAAAAATGTGATTAAATTATAATGCGTGGGTCAAACAGCGTGTTTTGTGAATAACCAATAGATAAGTTAAGTAATTGATGGATCATTTCATTAGTAAAATTTAAATTACGGCTAATCAAAAAAAATAAAATGGATTCTTTTAAAAAATAACACAATTTATAAACAGACGCATATGCTAAAATATATTTTTAATATACAGGAAAGGATATTTGGAAACACACGTTGGTGTACGAAGGTGGAGTATAATTTAAATAAATTACAGAATATAGAGATTTATTGATCAACAGATAATGCTGAGTAATTTACAACCAAATAAGTTTAGAGATAGTCACCATTTTGAGTATATATTGGTAATGTTCTACGAATAGCATTAACCTGTATCCGGTGGCAAAGAACTGATTTCTAAGTGGTTGAGAGTTGAAAGCCGGCCTTTAGGCACCATTGCTCTCAGATCCGCTGTGGTCCGAGGTGGCCGTATCTATGGAATGTTTCCTGAAAAGAAAACATGAAACTGCATCGTATATTAAACTCATAGATTTTATATTGAATAATCAAAGTAGATTTCAAAAATAAATATTAAAAAATATAAAGAACTTTAAGAAAAATAATACCAAAAAGTATCTAAAAAAACTTAATTCGACCTTAAATAACTCTAAAAGTGTTGATATACCGGTAAAGTTATTTTGATTACCAAGGAAAAGCAAGAGGAATGTTATTATAATCTTATTGTTTTGAAATAGACATGTTGCTTTTCATAGTTTTACAGTTACAAAAATATATTCGATTCAACAAACATTTTGAAACTTATATCTGAAAAAATATTTCATGTTCCCCCAACAAACAAACATTGTACAAAGTTAGAGAATCATTTGTTGATTGCTATTGTAAAAAAGAATTATTCAATTACCATAATTACTTCGCAATCATCATTTGTCTTTTAAATAAAGTTCTTCTAAATCATTTCATCTTCATTTTATTTTTGAACAGACTTTCTTTTCAAATTAGTTTACTTGCACAGATATTCTTTAATAAACACTGAAATTTAAATTCAATTATATATTTCCCAAGAGTATTCGCTCACCAATCTTAATTATGTTGAATATCCTCGTAGCAAACATTATTTTTTATAAAATGTATTTATTTCTTGTTCTTTATACGAAGGGATCCATATGAACAATGCTGTATTCCAACAGACATGAACACATTCCCGTCATTACCGACTACGCTAAGACAAAGTATGAAAACACTATTCATTAGTAAACTTAATATAAGCAGGACACTGTATAAAATCAAAGATAAATAAAGGTAGTTTGCTTCGTCTTGTGAAAGCATATACTCCCCTAAATAGTATTTAATGACCTTTTATTTTAATTTTAATTCATATTAAACAAGGCAAATTAACACTAAGACGTATAATGCTACATGGATTAAGGGGTGATTTTAATAGGGGCATTCTAAGCCAAGAGTTGTACAGCGAAATGTATGTTTACATTATATTTTAATTCATGGATGCTGGTACAGTAGAGGATACATAAAGCAATGAGCGAATTCCAAATGCACCTTCATAAAACATTTTATTAGTTTAAAAATACTAACTGAAAATATTTAATTTCAGTTAACTATTTGATGTGCATTTTACTCTAATAGATCTTCAATGATTTAAACTAAAATTAACCAATTAATATCTTTGCTACGTTATACAGTATGTCAAAGCCTAACGCCGAAATGATGTTAAACGCACGATAATGTTTTATCTCAGGTGTTTAACTTGAGTTGTCTATATCTCTTTATATAAAGTTGAGTATATGAATATTTTCATGAATTTACATATACACGATTCAAAGAAAATAATGAACCGATTATTATTCATTTTTTTCTTGAAAAATGATTAAAATTTGTTTGAACGCATTCGTGAAATTTTAGATATCATTGATTTGGGAGAAAAAATATAAATTATTGGTACTTGTAGTGAATGGGCATACAGATGATTTCAGTAGTGAGAAGGTCAGTCCCGAATCTTGACAGAGATTATTGAGCCAGAGTCAAGTACTCCTCAGTCTGAGGACAGGCGATACAACATTTGAAAGCCGTGATAAAATACTAAAAGGCAGACGACACTAAAGCCTACGAATGTAAACCCAGATTTGGTAAGTGTAAAATTAGGGTTAGTGTTTTCAAAAATGTAGTTCCACACACTAAATATAATTTTAAAAAATGTACTCTAAAGTTCAGTTTCTGTGTCATCGATAACAGTTTTTTTAAGAACAACTTAGCATTTTAATATTCAAATATTTAAGATTTGGATTTCACTTGATTCATAGTCATTATACATCAATTAAGAAAATATTTATTGAATTTTAATATATCCATAAGCCCCTTCTTTTAAGCCATGCATTATAGATATTTTATAGAATCAACATAATCTAATGGCTTTTGATTAAAGTCGAATATTCAAAATACAATATTCGAATATTCAATAATCAAATCTTCAAATATTTCGGATTTGGATTTCACTTAATTCATAGTTATTATACATCAATTAGAAAATATTCTCTGAATTTCAATATATTTCTGAACACTATTACAATGAAGCCATCACTCATAGACGTTTAATAGAATAAACTTAATCTAAGTGCTTTTGATTACGTTTTAAATAAGGAGAATAGACATACGATTTTGTAGTATTCTATCATGGTTGTAATCGTCGTAAACGGACATCAAACACAGACAAACTGCTCTATTCAGAGAATACATGTTCTCCATCTTTAAACATGTATTTCATTTCTTCAGAAAGTAAAATAATCGAATGTATATATTACATGGTTTCTAATCATACAAACTATGTTATTTGATATCATGTATTGGTACTCTAATAGTTAGCGGACCATGTTTTCGTGACTTCGCGTCGTCAACGTTCGGGCAGGTTTCGGAAGCACCCGAGAGTTGACGAGGCGAAAACTGTCAAAAGCTGAATTCCAAACTGGCAAAGGATAAAAACAAACCATAGCTAACAAACTGTTATTAATTCGATGTTTAGTTATTTTTGTAAATTTTCTTAACGAACGCACTGTTTTAAAACTAATGGTTTATTTCGTTCTAATCATATGTCCATGTGTTTTCTTCCTTTTATGAGACTTGTTGGGTTGGAATTTAGAGTTAGGGTTCCAACTGGTCCAATTGTTTTCGTGTGTACTGGGTCTGTTGCTGACAGAAATCAATTGGTCCTTCAGGAGATTCTACGAACTGACAGTGGTAGTAAAAAAAAAATCATTTTTGTCATTGAACGCGACTATTTTTTTCCAAAAGTTATCAGCTGCTTGCTCTAGGCTGATTGTCTAATGCCTGCTGAAACCTGGTTGTTTAATAGTTTCGTCAACTCTCGGGCGCTTCTGAGACGACTCTGAACATTGACGACGCGAAGTCACGGAAACAGGGTGTGTCATCTATAAGAAACCCAACAAAAAACTCTAAGCAGTACAACTTAACAGTCGAAACCGATTTCACAAAGCTATTGCGAAAGTTTTACAACTTAAGTATATTTTAGCATATATTTGGCCTGATTATATTATATAAGAAAAAAGCTTGGAGAAAAGAAAATCTGATTAAATCCGCCGTTGTCGAATAATAGATGAACAAGTAATGGAGGCCCTTTTCGCTATATTATTCTGTCGCACTGTTCATTTTCAGTTTGAAAAATAATGTTGCTTGTCGAAATTGTGAATTGAAAAATATTTTTAAAAACAAAACAGATTTAATGAACGCATTAGTTTATGTTACTTTTATTGTGGAGATTTGTGCACGTATATTTTCTCCATGGCACATTTTGGAAAGAAAACTCGCATCCATTATAATTTTGTAAATCCATTCCATATTAAATGCATGTTGTTCTTTTTTATTATTGAGAGGATGTTAATTGGAAAACAGAGGTATAATTGGTTAGACGTCATACTGGCGTTTTTTTGTTAATAAATACATCGATGACGACTTCGTCTTTGTTGACAGCGGCAGAAATGTTAAAAAGACTCGAAACTAATTTTCAAATCCGACAAATTGGTACTGACGAAGTTCGTTTTCAGTGCATACATGTATTAATGAGATGCATACAATTAATATTGATGACTTTATTCTGAGATAGCAATCTGTTTACACACGTATTATTAGAAAAATTGGATGTACATGTTGTTATTAATGAAATGTAAACGATCATCACCTGCGATCTAGTTAAAATAGTAGGGTTCAACAATATGGACATATATATATATATATATATATATATATATATATATATATATAGATATATATATATAGATATATAGATATATATATATATATATATATATATATATATATAGAGAGAGAGAGAGAGAGAGAGAGAGAGAAAGAGAAATATATATAGATAGAAAATAATACGTTTCAAAGTTATGTTATGTGTATAAATGTGGTGTTCAAAAATGTGTGTGTAATATTGGATAAATGATAAGTATTGTCTGGTGATCGATTAACTGTTAGTGTTGATAATCTATATTTGTTATTTATTTATTTTTATTTTTATTTTTTCTGTGTGTTGTTTCATTTTTCGAGACTGGTTTGCTCCTAGGTTTTCTCTGTCTTCTGTCATCCATTTTGGTAGATTCTCTGCACACACGGAGTTTTCCTCTGGTGTTTATTATTTTTGACAAAGAAAAGTTTCTTTTCCCGAAATATTAAATCAATGATTTTAATAATCATCTGGACATCACACACACAGCTAACACCACACTTGCGGTTATGTAAGATTTTAAGAAACAATAAATAGTAAGTCACATTTCGTATTCGATTTAGCATTTTTGTTCTTTCCAGCTTACATGCTACCCGGAATTTGCCCATAGCCTTTTGAAACACATACTACTATAACTATATATATATATATATATATATATATATATATATATATATATATACATATATATATATATATATATATATGACCGATTTTCTGTGAGATGGATTCTGATTATATATATATATATATATATATATATATGCATATATATACACATATACATATTCATATACATATATATCCATATATATATATATATATATATATATATATATATATATATATACATATATGTGTGTGTGTTTGGTTAAACAGTAGCGACAGCTTCTGTTTATTTATGTTTTGATTCGTTTTTTTTTATCCGTCGCACGACCGATTAGGTATTGTCGTCCATGTTGTGTAAAAAATCGCCATATTTTCGCGAACGTTTTCGACGGACGTCGGTCATCTTCAGGTGGATGAATGAGTATGCAAAATAAAAGATTCGTGAATTTATTAAGAAGACGTTTTAATAAACATTTCAATACCACTTCAACAACACTTCAACGTACTTTCGCCTCCCTCATAACGAGCATGGTTTATACTAAGGTTTATTTACTTGAATAAACAACGCTTCCATTATGGGGAGACGAATACTGTAATATGAGATCCGTAGAATGGTTGTGTTTTTAGTTAAAATATCCCTGAATTTTGGGGAATAATCCGGTACCCAAATTAGTTTTACAATCAATCAACATACAGTTTAATTAAAAGAAAATCGCGAATGATAAAGCACAGAAATGAGTGGTAACATTTGTTTTATTAAATGTATGGACACATTATTGAAATAACCTTTCATGTGTTCTTATTTACGAGGTCTGGAATTTGGTCTTACGTTTCTCATTGTAAAATAAATGTTCACGCTGACTTCATTTTGAAAGACATGTGACGGAAAAGAAAGAATACAATGAGTAATAAAAACTATTTCATTCTCAAAGGTTTGTTTTATGGATTGCGACAACTTCTTTTTAACGACGTCTGTGAACTGGAAATCAACACTGACATTCAATTCTAATGTCATTACGTATTACGTCTTGAGATCTATCAGATTATGAAATTCATAAGAACAGATCGTACGTGGCATATGAACAAAATACAAACCGTCAAAAGAAGTTTTGCGATGCGTCCAAGTTTTTCCGATGCATGAGATGTCGGTTGGTTTCCAATCGTTCGGTTAGGCTAAAATTTTAAATATTCATGTCAACGCTATACGCGCCGATTAAATTGAGACCTTATGCCATTGAAATGTCCTTATTGTTTTCCCGACTGTACTAACAGGCATCAATGAACATCTAATCTGAACAAACATTTTGCTACTCAACTCCCTACTTAAGACTCCCTAAGACGTCTTCTTGGCCTTTTGTAGTATCTGTTCCGATGGATACTTCACCCCATAGACTGGTATTGTCTTGACCTTCGGGGCTTGATTTACGCCGGTCTGTGGGTCGGTCATGTGCAGTTCTAGGAGGTCAACTCTCCCAGGCTTTGCCTCCCCTCTTTAGGGGGGGAGTAAGTTTATTGCTTACTGCCTGAGGCGCCCCTACCGGGGAATGCCGATGGGGCTGCCCAGGCAATTTTTAAACCCCACATTCCCGACCCGACCTTGGGTCACATCTTACTTGTGGGAGTAAGATAAAAACTGGCCTTGTGCCTAACTCCTGGAGAGGAGTAAATCAATACTCAACTCCCTACTTTGGGTGCTCCTTATAAATCTGGCTTCTAACAGAAGTTCATAGCATTGTTATTTCCATGCGCTAATGAAAGCCGTAAGCTCGAAACGACGTCGTACGTTGGTAATCTATTAAAAAAATATAATGTAATATTAATTATATATATATATATATATATATATATATATATATATATATATATATATATATATATATGAAAACTATATGTTACATATTTTGTGGTTTTATCCAGTTGGCCTGACTTTTTACATTGTTGTGTTAATGTATATGACCAGTTGAATGGTCTGCGTTCTGAATGAGATCAAATCACGATTAGAAATGACGTTATATCGATAAAACAAACCGGTGCATTCCTGGATAGTCTCTCTGGAAAATATATATTGGTTAGTAATTACTTGAGTTTTATTTAATTCATTATTTATAGTTTTTTTAAAGGTTTTTAATTTTATTCTATTAAGTATTGTATTTATTTATTCTCTGGTAGCTTGATATTTTTATTTAAGGTGTTGTTTATGTAATATAATGGTGTAGACATGTTGAGTAATAACACATACGACCTCACGGGGAGGCTAAGAGATTGACCCCGCAATAATGAATAAAAGCAAAAGACTAGATAGATTGTCAACAAGGCTACAAGAACAACGAATATCAATCGGTTACTTTTGAACGAGCCCAGGTGTGTGAGGTCGACAAGTTCATTTCGGAGTATTTCGTCTTAAAAACACGACTAAGTAACCTTCATAAGAGGCAGTGGCACGAGGTCAGAATATGAAGGCACCCGAAGTTCAAAGTCAGAAATTAAAACGGCGGTTTCACACGAAGGAATAAATAGTGCTTACGTTGCAGAGATTGTGATAGGAGGATATAGAGAAAAGCACTTGTCGTGGGTCAGCACCGAACAGAGGTACCGCCACCACGGCCGAACAGCCGTAAACAATTGGCGTGAGAGTCACAAGTCTTCCCTAGATTCCGGGAGCAGACTGCTACAGAACGTATTGTCGTGTTCTAGATTTCAATGTAAATCACTCTGTCTGGTGTTTATGAAAATAACCTACGTTGGGTAGAGTCGAAAATCAACCACCGTGAAAGTAAAGAAAGATGGTTCTTCGTAAGACAAGGGAAAAACAATAATTCCAAAGGACTTTTGCTAACAAAGAAATATTTAACTATATATATATATATGTGTGTATACCGAACATACACTAGCTGGTGGTGAAGAATAAAGAAACAGAGTTTTGATTTACTCCTCCCCAGGAGTTAGGCACAATGCCAGTTTTTATCTTACTTCCACAAGTAAGATGTGACCCAAGGTCGGGTTGGGAAAGTGAGGTTTAAAAATTGCCTGGGCAGACCCGTCGGCATTCCCCGGTAGGGGCGCCTCAGAAAGTAAGCATAAAACTTACTCTTCCCCAAAGAGGGGAGGCGAAGCCTGAGAGGGTGCACCTCCTAGAACTACACAGGACAGACCCATAGACCGGCGAAAATCAAGCCCCGAAGGTCAAGACAATAGCAGTCTATGGGGTGCAGTATCCATCGGAACATATACTACACTTTGTTCTTAGGCAAAAGGCCAAGTTTCAATAAAGAAACAGAGTTTCTCAAGAACATTCTTGTCTCTATCGTGTTTTGTTGGATGCTACCCCCCCCCCTAAGGAACGGGAATTACAACATTTGTAAGTCGTAGAAGATTACAGGTTTCATGAAAAGTGAAAATACAAAACGGGGGGGGGGCGTTTCAATACGGTGTTCTAAAGTTGTAATATTGAACTCTATTTCTCATGGTGATACCAGGTTAAAAATGTGTATCGGATTTATTTTTTATTTCATTTTAAGTTTTGTGTTTTCAAGGTTTTATTTTGTTTAGTGTATTATTTACATATTTATTTATCGGTTTATTGATTGTTTCGTATTTTAAAAGATCGTATCAAAGGAAAATAAAATGATAATTACAATAATGATAATACATAACTCAGGAATCACCCCCTAAAAAATGAACTCGATAAAATTGACAAATAAAAAATTAAATATATATATATATATATATATATATAAATAGCCACAGTCCCAGGATCTTTCTAAAGTTATACCGGATATATTGTGCATGCCACAACCACAACTACAACACCCCTTATATAGTCCAATACAACCTAACCTCATATACCACAAACAAAACATTAATCAGGATATGCCCTATCTCTTTTTTACTTTTCTAAAATAAATATATTAATCACCCTAATTAAACACCTAAAAATGTTTCCTTCGAAGTGTCTTGTTTATCTGCTTAGGACAACCCACTATGACGTGAACAGGTAAACGCGATGAAGTAGGTGGTCAGACTTAAGGCCGCGGGTAGACGCCCTTTGCTTATATTTAGATAACGTCCATTTTTGCGAACGTTTAAAAGTAGGTATAATACGGAAATAGAACAGTGGGCATAATTTAGACAGGAAATACCATATGAAAATACACATGTTTCAGATTTACATTGAATTCGCTTTATTGTAATTAAACTTCCTTGAATTCAATTTCCAATTAGAACCCCGTGAATTATAGACAGTGTTTAGACTACAAATCCAATAACAAATTCTGATAGAAATTGAAATAAAGATTTAGAGATAAGGTTTCTCATCGTTATATCTGGATGTTAATCTTCATACGGCGGCTTATAATTGTTGCAGACTGTTTTGTTCGGGAGGTTAAGTTTATCTGTTATAGGACGTCTATACTTCTATTTTATATATATATATATATATATATATATATATATATATATATATATATATATATATATATGTATATATATATATATATGTATATATGTATGTGTATATGTATATACATATATATATGTATATATATATATACAGGGTGGGCAAAAATAAGGGTCCTATTTTTAAAAATTCATAACTTTTTTATTTATTGATTTTTTATTTTTTATTTTTTTAGAATAAGTAAAGGACCCCTTCCGAAGCAAGCATGAGCCGTATTAGCCCTAAGGAACGTACCCTCATTTAGAAAACATTATTTTTGCTTAAAAAACTCAAAACAGTGTAAAAAAACAATGCTTTAGTTTTTGTAAGTTTTAAGAAGTGTTTTTCGGCTAAAATTTGTTTTGTTTATTTCAAAATATCTCGGAAGGGTCAGTCTACACACACATACAGTTTGGTGAGTTTAACTTTCATTTTGTGGAAGTTATTCAAATTCAAGTTATTCAAATTTAAAGATAGGACCCTTATTTTGACCCACCCTGTATATATATATATATATATGTTGTGAAGTTGTCCAACAGTAAATAATAAATAAAGGAAGTCAAGTCGAGGGTTGGTTTAACAAGTGTATTAACAAAGTAAGAAAGTGACTAGCACTTGGCTAGACAGTTACAAGACTGTGCTTTGTCTTCTCTGTGTCTCTGATGACGGTGTAGTTTCTCCTGTGTAAGAACGGCCGGTGTAACAATATATATATATATATATATATATTGTGCGCGTGTATTTAGACAGCATATTTTAATTTAGACAAACATTATTAAATAACACGGAGTATCCTTTTTTTTAATAAGACTTTTTTCATTTTCTAAAATTTTCCGAATTGTCTATTTAGTGTTTCAGTCAAATCTCTGTATGTGAGTTCCGTTGGGTTTTAATTCCATTTTCCTTCCTTTTTCGCGAGTATTTTCAATTTGATTCGTCAAATAATTTTCAGATTGTGTTAATTTTGGTTTCTTAAATAAATATACCTTCACTGTTGAGTTTCTTTTATTATCATAACGGACAGTAATTTACAACTTAAAAGAACCGTCTATAATAGTTACATTTTACATGAGAGTGTTATTACGTTCTCAGAGCGTGCAAGATTAAAAACGTGTGATTGCTTAAGCGTTAAGGATTTGATTATGTTCTACGCGCGTTCAAGATTCAAACGTGTAATTGCTTAATGGCTAAGAATTTTGTAAAGTTTATTACTATTCTAGACACTTCAAAATGTTGTGAGTTGTTTCACAATTCACATTATTTATTGTGGGATGTTTAGTTTTTATGTAGAAGGCATCACTAATTTGTAAGCTTTTGGTGTTTGTATCATAGTGTATTATTTTAGTATTGTTAACTAGTATGTTTATATATTGAGATGTTTATTTAAGTGTTGACAAATAGAACTAGTGTCGGAGAGATGTAAAAATAGTCTTCGAAAAAGTGTTGTAGTAGTGAAACTGAAGTACGAATTAGTTTTAGTATTACTGTCGGAGATTTAAGCTCTCATAGCACGTTCGAACTGATATATTACATTGGTTCTTCCTAATGTAGTTTTGGTCTGTGAAGTGTTAATTTAAATCGTTCAAGGATTTATCTTTAAATGAATGATGAATCTTCCCTTATTAGTAAAGTATATTGAGGATATGAAGTGATGTATTATATATTTAAAAGATATTAAATCTAATTCGTGGATTATATTAGGATACATTTTTATTGGTGAGAAAGATGTGTTATGTTATAGGTTATTAAAAATGATATACATTGTTGTGTGTACTGGGAAATTTGTAATTAAACTTTCAACGTCAAGAGAAACGGTAATTTTAATAACTGTTTTGGGGAGTTTGCAGTATCTGTATGAATCATGGGTGGATTTCACACTGTATTAACTTGGTAAATAAAGAGTGATTAGTTCATTAATTATTTTAGTTATTTGATATTTACGGGTTGTTATTTGAAAAATTAAAGAACAGAGAGGGGGGTTAGGTTTATAAAGTTATAAAGTAAAATATATGTAACCAGGTTTATAATCCCCAATTATTTTAAGGAGTTTGAGGTTATCGATTACATAATTATTGGACGTAATAAGCTGGTGTACATGTGTCTTAAGTTGGTCAATCGGGTTTATTTAAACTTTTTAAATTTCGAATGATAGTCTAAATTTTTTTTAATTTGGTGAAATAGTAATATATATATATATATATATATATATATATATATATATATATTCTCTTAGACAGATCTTGCTTTGGATAATATGTATCAGAAACTGAGATGTTTATTTGAAACATAAAAACAGAAATAATAAATGACAAAATAAACGAGGATTGACATATAGCGTAGGTTTACTAGCCGAATAAGGAATGGATAAAACTCCTCTCAAGATAAGAAAGTGTCGATATCTTTGTATATGTGGCATACTTTGGATATCAAGAATGTGTATGTGTTAGACAATGTCGCAGCCCACAAAACACATGAACCCCATAGACCGGAAGTGTTATATTCGGAAGCATATGGTAACAATGTTCATCACATTTATTTTATTAAACAATTAAAGGACCACAGTGATTTCATTTATTTTACTAAATCCAAAACCTTATTACGCCATATTAAATACACTCTAACATGTACTTTATTCATCAACAGAAATAAATTCCTCATCTCCTCATTTATTTCAACAATTTACGGCTTCATTAATCTCGGCATTCTCATTAACACACATAACATTTAGACTAAAAATATTAATGTCCAGCTTTTTGGGAAGACTTTCTAGAATCAGATTATATCTGACTTTTTGGTCAAGTTACTCACACACTGATTAAATGGAAATAGAAACCAACGTAACTCGAACATTTTATTTCGATCCTCGAATCCGCGACTGTAACCACTACACCATTCCGCTCCCAACACGATATAAGTATAATAATATGGATGTTATGAATATGTCAGTTACTTTAACTCAACTTTAACTCCACTGCCATATTTCTTCCTGTTTTCTAATTATGTTGACATTCCAAATGGGAAATCAATTGCATAAATAAATTCCGTCGTATTTGTTTGACAGAGAATTAGACGAGTTCTTTCCGCTGAATTTCTTTTTAAATTACTTTCGGGGAAGTAATAAATATGCATATATGTTTATATATATATGTTTCTTTTCTTGTAAATTTTTCATCGACTTTTCGCCACCGGATATGCTACCTACACGTGTATTAATATACTTGAATTTCTCACGCGTTCCTCGCCTGTATTGTTTGTCTTCTATCAACTACTTATTTTTTCTCCGTTCTTATTATACAATGCACATACGGTATGGTGTATTCTGGAATTGATATATTTTTTTCTGTCTTCATTGATCTCATTCAATAAAATATACATGTTTTCCTAGTTTCAAACAGGATTAAGAAACATTTTTTAAGAAACGGTACGCATGACACAAGGGGAATGATTGCTTCACTCTCACTACGAAAATAACATTTAAGATCTTCTTCTTGTGAAATTACGTCAACTATTCAGATACCGGAAGACCAAAGAAGGAAAAAGAAATTCGGTAAATATACTTCTGTATAAAACTAAGTAAAATAAAAAAAAATATCATTATAACTGATATCAATAAATATTTACAGATAGTGGTGGGGGCATACAAGAATTAAAATAAAACGATCAGCTACATGGAGAATCACAATTTACAAAAGGGAAAATTCTAAATGTAAACATAAACTGCCCTGTCGTCTTTTCAAGTTCAATAGGTTTTACATGATATATATATATATATATATATATATATATATATATATATATATATATAAATATATATATATATATATGTACTGTTGTAATTAGTGTAGTTAGTAAGTATTTACGTCTGAAGAACCCAATTTTAGGCGACATAAATTATCATGACAATGTTTACTATTGTTTGTTTTATATCAATTTTAATTTTGGGGGTGCTTTATCTGAATTGAGCTTTCTTGCAGAGGGTATTATTGTCTAAGACAATACCTCGCATACAGATCTACGACGCTATATATATATATATATATATATATATATATATATATATATATATATATATATATATATATATATGATCAACAAGTAGAACATAATATTCCAACGTAATTAAAAAGGAAAACAATATTAATATATTCATCTATGTGTCGTCTCTATATATAGACTTTCTCAAGATGGTTTATTTGAAAAAAAGTCCATACAAGCACAAACTATTTGAAAATATTTTGTGTTTGTGACGTGAAAATATTGTCTTAACCGACTGTGCTTCTTTTGAAATAAAAACATTGTTTTCACGCTTATTATTTTCAGA
>OY744540.1:88266235-88353735 GCA_963556195.1 Sepiola atlantica
ACAGTTTCATAACTAAATTCTGACCATGGATGATACATTTTCAAGCGAAGTTTGGGTTGATAAAATTGAAGCCACATATAGATGTGAAGCATGGACACTGAAACAAACAGACATCGAAAAAAAAACAGCATTCAGGCACAAGTGCAAAAGGAACATTTTCCGAATACTTTGGATTCCGCAGAATACTAATAGAGACATACAAGTAGAACTTGGTGTACGAATCCACAAAAACACATGTTCTGTGGTTACCGTAAGATAGACAACAGGCTAAGAGACGTATGTAAGAGATTAATCGAAGGGAACGTACGTGAAAGGCGGCAACGTCAACAATGAGTATTGATTCACTATTCTCCAGGAGTTAGGCACAAGGCCAGTTTTTATCTTACTCCCACAAGTAAGTTGTGACCCAAGGTCGGGTCGTGAAAGCGGGGTGTTAAAATTGCCTGGACAGCCCCGTCAGCATTCCCCGGTAGGGGCGCCTCAGACAGTAATCAATAAACTTACTCCTCCCAAAAGAGGGGAGGCAAAGCCTGGGAGGGTGGACCTCCTAGAACTGCACAGGACAGACCTATAGACCCGCGTAAATCAAGCCCCGAAGGCCAAGACAATACCAGTCTATTGGGTGCAGTATCCATCGGAACAGATACTACACTTTGATCTTAGCCAAAAGGCCAAGTTCGTCAACAATGAGTAGCTGCGGGTTCACTGGCCACTGATCGTGACAGTTTAAGAGTTGCTACGTGGTCTGCGACGACCTGAACAGGACGAGCTGACAAGTGCTAAATAGGTAAATGTATGTAATTTATATTTCAATGCAGCCTGTACCATTTTAGATATATTTACTAAACTTATTCTGATAATTGTATTCATATATAAAATGTGTTAAACTTTAATGTAAATAGAAGTTAATATGCATCCGAAAATCCAGATGATATATACATGTATATGTATGTATTTAGCACATATTAATGACAGTTTCACTTCTAAAACACATAGGTGTTAGCCTTTAGTCAAAGAATTACATTAAATAAAACAATCAATAAGTTATCCCACAAGGGAATACCAACATTTTAAAAATGCCAAAGTTTACGTAACATGCATTTAATCATGTGTTAAAATCTAATAGCGTTACAGTTATATTTTAATTTGAACATGAAAGAGTTTAGCGTTGCACTCTACGAATTTCCTGCATGGTTTCTTGCTAATGTCTGTCTATTCTAAACAAAAACTAATCAATGCATATTTAGAATATTCCATATTCGAATTCTCAATTTCAACGCGATCCAGAAAATATCACGCCGGTTGATGGTGTGGTGATTTTTATCACACTTTGATGAAAGTCTATTATATGTAAACTTACTTATAGCTTTGTAAACCGTTGCAGTATCTTAAAAATCGTTGTATTGTTGAAAGACCCAGCCCTGCTTGAGACTCAGTGTCTGTATACTCTAAAATGATCCCCCCACAACAAAAAATATCCCGATAATATCTTCCATCAGTGTTTCTTAAATGATTCAAATTAAAATAAATCTAGATCATCATTGGCTCGACTACACACTTTACTGTTGTAATTTTGTTATTCGACAAATATTCAGTATCATCTTCTCTCCAGTCTTGGACACAGAATGATTGCAAATAAGAACATTTTCCTTTCGTCTGACAAAAGTTAATTTTCATGGTATGCTGCAGTTTGATATCATATCCGTTTTCTATAATCTAAACTAGCACGTGCGTGAGTTAGATTAAGAAGTGATTTCCTTGAACTACACAGAAAAGATCATATCGACAGATGTGAACGACTACTTGTATACCTACGTATATTTACTTCACTAACGTCTACTTCTCTTTTGAGGTAGTTTAAATGCAACTCGAATTGAGTTGCTAACTGTTCTCGCTAATAATATTAGCTTACGTTCCGTTACCTTTCTAGGACAACCAGATCATTTTTGTTCTGGGATAGAGTGACCCTGCTTCTCATGACGAACTGCTAAACCAACTGAACACAATGCCGCATTTAACTTACTAGCTTGCTTCATATACAACGGCGTCCATTTGTATCACTCTCATATAAATGGCCTTTATAAATGATTTCATTTTGACAGGCCTCAACCTGATTAAATATGTCCGGATGTATATTAAATTTTTATTAAGAATTACTTTGTTTCCAATTATTTCTTTACAATTATTTAGTTTATTTGCAATTATTTATTCACAAATATTCAATAGAAAATGACTCCTAAGCAAGTCGAAGCGGACAGAAAAATGTTTTAAAAATGGGTCGTTTAAATACACTAAAAATATATCTTTCACCGTTCACTTTAAATTATGTATGATGAGGTATTGAATAAATAATACGCTGCCAATTAAGACATCATCTCATAGATGGTTGTATTTCTTTAGATAAACAAAAATTGTGCTTATTTCGCATAGCGGGAAAAGGCGTTATTTCCCTTCCACTACCATGCAAGCTAGTGTTCTTTACTTAGAGCTTTATATTCGAGATAATGTTTCATCCCGACCACTAGATGATATATCGACAACCTCGAGCTTAAGCACCAGTGTTTCCCATCCGTCCTAATGACAGTTTTGTGTGAAAAATGTAAACGATATTGCGTTGGGATTTATTACGATATCGTATTGTAGACTGACTATGGGACGCGTTAGGTGCTTACAATGTTAATTTGCACTATATATGTTGAATCAGTTCTTGTAATAAAGTATTATCCAATTAAAAATGGTGACCTCATCGGATTCTCGGAATTATATATCATTCAATGTTGTATTGAGTCTTAAACATTGCTTAATAGCCCATTTTTCAAGAAAGTAGCTATGAATAAGAGAAACATAGACGCGAATAAAGTATGTTTCATTCATCAACGTCACTACAATAGAACTTATCCGTCCAAAACTCTCCTGACAACGGTGATATGAACATATGTCAAAAAGAGATAATATTTATTTGGCGTTAACCGTGTAATGCCACTCATCACTTTACATCGTTGACATTATGCAAATACCAAAAGCTGCCAGATTTACATTAATCCAATTATAAGTACTCAAATCTAGAATGAAATGTTATTCTCATGTAACTTAAGCATGGGGATTAGAAATATGATATATTCGTGTCAATAAAAAGAACAAAACTTGCGTTTGCTTTATCAACGATTGTTCTATAATCTGACATTAGAAATCTGACAGATTTATGTGCTATGAAACGTGACTCTTTATATCACGACGATTTACGATACTTTATCTTGCTATACGAATGATGACGATCTGATTCACGGCGGTTAAAATAACAGACAACACCATCTTGATGAATTACAAAGTAAACGTAAAGTATTTACTTTGAGATTTGGACATCGCATCTCTATAAATAGTTATGTCTGTCTGTTTTATATGACCTTGATAATAAATTTTGTCGCCTTGCCTCGGCTGCTGTAGCGATATATACTTCGTGTGAGTAAACCTTGTGTAAAAACAGTATTTCACACACAAAAGTTAGAGTTAACAAATAAAGCGATAATGTTATTAGATAATAAAAAATTAGAGTTAAAACTGATGTGTCTCGAAAGTTGTGCCAGGTGTAAAACTGTTGCAGGGAAGTTGTGTCTCACTCTTACGTATTCAGTGACAATAATTACGGCTGCCTGGTTTTTGAAGTAGGCGAACACATCAAGATGTTTACGCCGAAGATGCCAGTTATCAAGATATACTTGCTGTAGAGTTTTATGAGAAGTAAACCAAATACCAAATCAAATAATTGTGTTCATTACATTATTTTATATTATGTTATTACAACTGTTACGCAAAAAACAAAAAGGACACATCAACTTCTGCAGCAACATCGCCATTACGACCATAATTATAATTTTACGTAACTAGGGATTGATTAATTAACAACAACGTATCAACATGTAAACAACTGTAAACTGTAAGGAGACAGCAGGCACACTGGTCGGATCGACGAACACCTCACGCCATGTTGCAATGTTTGTTTTTATTAGAACGATTACGACTGAATTCATGAAATCTACTTGTGTTATATTTTAGGTTGTCATCAATCTTATGTAAAAAATTAGTAATGGTCAAATACGTTAACAATACGAGTTGTAATCGCATTTTCTAAAAGTAAATACTTAGTACAAGCATCTTTATTATGTGTTATTCATTTCAATTCTCTAAACGCATAATGTAAGTGTAGTTTTGTATATCATAACCTCGTATATAAATGTATATTATTGATCATATTTATTTATAAAATAACACAGATAAAGCTCAGATTCGACATATGTATACACACACACACATATATATATATATATATATATATATATATATATATATATATATATATATATGGATGAATACACACACACATACATACATATATATATATATATATATATATATATTTCTTCTACAATTTCATATCTCATTTCTAAACATATTTTTCTAAGTTATCCCCCTTTGTATGCACATATAATAATAGCGGCCCACACGTAAATTTTAATTTAGAATTGAATACATCAAGACAAATTAATAAATCATATAAAATAAAATATGATAAAATTATAATAATTAGTATATAAATAAACAAATGTTAATAAGATGTTTACTTTAGCTGAATAATTATTTTATTTAATTTTGACATTTTCTGCGTTCCTACTCCCAATAGTCTTCTGCGCTGTTTCAATGGTTTGATTCCGGTTTTTCCCGTGTTTTCGACCCTTTCGGTCTTTTATTGTTGACAGTTTTTCTTTAGATAATTCAAGATTACCTTTTGCCGAACTTTTTATTTAGCTGTCAGTATTTACTATTCTGGTACTTAATCAGGTTTTCGTGAAATATTAATAAATCGTTTTGAGATTCGTTTTATCTTCTCGTTTATTTCTGTTCACCCTTTCCACCTTCATGCAACTACATCGCATTGCTACAACCTCGGGCTACTAACCTGCTCTTATATATATATATATATATACAAATAGTAAGTTATGAAAATATATTTATGACAATTAAGCTTAACAGATGCTCCCGCATTACATCCCCGGTGAGAATCTTGAGGCAAAATGTCATGCATATATACATATATACATATATAAATATAAATATAAATATATATATATATATATATATATATATATATAGAAATATATCTATATCTATCTATATATATATATATGTCACGCATATATACATATATACATATATAAATATAAATATATATATATATATATTATGAATAATCTCAATTCATGTTAACCCATATACATGTGTGTTTAATGGCAATGAAGTACTTCGAACTGCATCTTACAATATGAAGGAGAGAACACTTGTGCGTATGTATAAAGGATGTAACTCCAAAAGCGTAAGGTGGGCGAAATATACTACTAGTTAATTATCACTTTTTAGACAGTTATCTGTGCGTAAAGATTAGTGCACTTGTTCACAGAGTTCAAGCTCAGTTATTGATAAGCAGCAACCGATCGATTCAATGTAGCTGTTAGCATCACTTTCGCTGCCTTAGATTTAAGGTAGTGTTGGTGACTATAATCAGCAACGAAATACGTAATAGTTTTATCAAGATGGCGCAAACACTTACATACAATGATAGAATGCGTCGATTCCCGTTGTGCTGTTAGTGAAAGCTGTTCCCGGAAATCATCAACATCGAACAACGATGTGTTGAACACCAGTACGCAGCTATTCTAGGCTTAGGACAATCTTCGTTTTACCCGTTACCGGACACACCTATAATCTTAGTAAACTATGTTATGAAATTGTAGCAAATCTAAGCCTTACGTGGACACTCAAAATTAAGCACCGATCGAGATAACTCGAAAGTTGCCCCCAATCAGAGTCGTTACTAACACTCCAAGTCCATACAACTTCACGGTGTTTTTCATTCCGAAATGTATCGACGATTTCCCAAGCAGTCTTAATCGGAGACCAGGATCGCGTAAAAGGATCCGATCAGCCAAAAAAAGAAAACCCGCTCAGAATAGCCATTGGGCGCATAAACCCCAATAAGCTTAAAAGCCACATCGTTTACGGTAACATCTAGAACACAGACTACTTCCCACATGGCTACATGATGCATCAAAAGTAAGCTGAACTAACCTGAAAAAAACACCCTCGAGCGAGATAGAAAGTATGCTCAATACAGCTGAAAATCTCTAGACAGCACACCGTAATTATCACTCGGAATTAAGTAGGTCTTTTGTAAACAACATACATCCACACCGAGCTGTTGAAGGTCACGTGCTACTCAAAATTTACAAGAGGTGTCCAACAATCCTTGACCAGCCTGCTAATCTGACTGGGATTATAATGTTTTAGAGTTGGGAACCCGAAACGAACATCGACGGTTTCAAGACATCGACAGTCGTCCGCAGAGAACCGTGCCCCATTTCCTAAGTTATGAGACGGTCTAGGGACACACCGCCGATGTTTAAAGAGCATGTAAGTGTTATAGTCATATAAAGAGTTGTGCATTCTTAATAGGGTCCTCCCAACACAGAAGTCAAACGAGAAATACATTATGAAAGAGACCAAAAAAAACGCCTCATTAAACACCTAAAAATAGAAGACTGGTGACACATGAACAGCAACACTGAAGGGACGGAAAACTTCCTCATCATAGAACTCAGTAATGAAGAAGCATGGCAGATGAAAACATCAAACAATTTATGAACAGGGACAGAAAAAAACTCCCATCTCTAAGAAACAGAGAATAGAATACATCAAAATTAGAAACAGCCAATGTGAACAGACTCGTCACACACATCTAAAAAATGCACTCGCAGACCTTAACAACATAAGTTACGCAGAAGCCAAATGAGTAAGCATGAACTTAAAATTAAATGAAAAACTAAATATTACTAAAGAGAATAGGCCGATGAAGCATGGATTGGAATAAAGACTTGAAACCCAGATCAGAAAATTAACGAAGAAGCTTAAGCCGTAAAAATGATAAACGAGATACGAAAACGATGGAAAAGGGGAAATATGTCACAGAAATAAAAAAGCTTAAGACGAAACACGAATAATTGAAATAGAATATCACAGAATACGAGGGAAGACTGCTACTATACATGTACAAATCAGAACGGTAAAACTATATGATTGTTTAAAATAATAAAAGTCAGTTTTATGAAAACATATACAGATGAAAAAAAGGAGCAGAACAACCAGTCCCAGCAGAAACAAAACATTTCTGGGGCAAGATATGAGGAAAACGACAAGACCACAACCAAAGTACCGAATGGCTGAAAAGCATTAAAGAAGAGTTTTAGGAAATAAAAACTGAAAACGCTAAATAAACGGGTTAAACAGTTCTGAGGAAAATGGCACATTCGAAAACACCAGATCACAATGAAGTATATGCATACTGGTTTAAAAAATTCACAACCTACTTGAAAGGCTAACGCAAAACGTGAGATAATGTATCTACGGAACTAATATATAAGAATTAATAAGTAAAGAAAGAACTGCAGTAATACAATAAAACACGGAACGATCCAAAAAAACTACAGAACAATCTCCTGTTAACCAATTATGTTGAAAATCATAAAAGCACAACTAAACAAGCATATCTGTCACTCGCTTAATAAACATTGACTCTTACCTGAGGTAGAGTAATGATCTTGGAACAAAAAAGAGAAACGCATGCCCTATTATACATAGATCAGAAAATCCTGAAGAGGTAAATAGCAGAAAAAACATATCCATGGAAGCGATCGCGTAAAAGAAAGCATGCGAAAGAACCCATCCACCATGGGTAATTAAATTCTTACGGACGTGCAAGCTATCCGACTAGATTAGTAATCTGATTATGGGAAAAATGTTAACATGGAGACTCGAACTTACAGCTGGATGACAACAGCTGACTCAGATAAGAATACAAAGCTATTTTCAAAGGACACTTTTTATAACAATTATCTTTTATTGAAGCAATGATACCACTCAACAAACTATTCAGGAAATGTTGCGCCGTATACAAGTTTACAGTAGCAGACAAAATAATACACCACTTCATTTATATTGACAATCAACATGTATTTGTTAAAGGCAAACAAATAATTGGTGAAGCTGAATTACATGGCCAGGATCTTAAACCAGGGCATTCAAAGAGAATTTAGAATAGAAACGTGTGAACTGCAGAAAATTATAGATAACTGAGGGCATTGAACTATCTAACAAAGAAGAGATGAGCGCGCTTAACGAACATGATACCTATAAATATTTGGCGTGCTGGAAGCAAGCAAAATGACATCTTCAGAAATTAAAAAGAACATTAGAAAACATTACCCGAATATAACAAATAAAACACTGTTAGTAAAATAAATTATATAGTAGAAATATTTGTTAAAGAAATCAAACACCTGGTCAGTATCACTAATAAGCTACTCTGGGCCATTCATAGGCTAGATGTAAAAAAAACTTAGACACTTTGACCGGAAGACGAGGAAACTATTGCTCATGTCCAATGCAATTCATTTTAGATGATACTGACCGAGTCTACGTGAAAAGCAGAGATGGTAAAAAGAGAACTGGTAAGTATAGAAGATTGTATGGATAGCGAAAAAACGGAATTAGAAAAATACATAATCTAGAATATAGAAAAGCAGATCAATGCTTTTATATACACCGTCTACATGAACAAGGCAGGGAGCATCGAAACGAGAAATGATGAGACGAGAAAAACATAGGAAGAAAATCAGCTGCATAGACGATTCTTAAGAATGACAAGATAATCGACTCTCGAGAACTCCTGGACATGACTATGAAAAGTACATTGGAATAGAGAAAGAGAATCGCTACTGACAACTGCACAGAAAAATGCGATTAGAACTAAGTATATAGCAGCTAATATTGCCAACACGCAGGAAAACAGTAAATGCAGAACTGATGGGCGAAGAGACAAAACGGCAAATATGATAATGTGTGAATGCAGAAAACTCGCGATGAAATGAAGGCAATGACAGACATAACTGTGTGGAGGAGGCAGTCACCTGGAACTATCCAGAAGAGTTAGTTTTAATTATACAGACAAATATTACAGCCACAAATCGGAGACAGTAGTAGAAAACAACGATCACAAAATCCTCATAAACATGAAGGTACAAACTGATGCACTCATGTGATTATAGTAAACAAGATGTACACTACTAACACTCATAGACGTTTTCTTCTTAGAAGGCATAATATGAATATTAACGGTATAATTAAACGATTAAGTACACGGAGTTTTCCAGAGAAGTAAAAAAAAAGAAATGCAACATGCAGGATGTTAATATAATTCAAATAATTATATGGGTACTAGTAACAGCCCCGGAAAATCTACAAAAAGCCTGGGAGTAATTGAAATCATAGGGAAAACTGAGCCTATACGACAGATAGCTATGATAAGAACATAGGAAATGTTAAGAAAAATCTGTGAATGCAGAAACCATCTTAGATAAACTGCAACCGTTAACGAGTCACAACAATGTTGTAATATAAATAAAACAAAAAGCATAGAATGCACAGATCCACATGAACTCAAGGGAACTGAAACTGCAATAAATGTCATAAACTGTGCACATATCAATTCGCCCCCCCCCCCAAATAATTAATAGAAACAGCTTTGGCTGATACTACACAAAATATGCTTAAATGCTCAAATAGGATAGAAAGACTGTGGAAAGAAAAGAATTACTCCATCCACCACACACACACACCCACACACACACACACACTGAAAGAGTGCGGAATGCACTAGAACCTTGGAAAGGCTTATTTCAATCTAATGTTTTAAAAAGATCAGTAGCCGTTCCTAGCTAGACATAAATGGTTGTTGCGATAACAGTGAATCATTTGCACTGGTTTTGAAAAAGGTTGAGAATACTGCAAATCTTGGGAGACTTGTTGTCACTCGGGTATTATCATTGAGTAATAACTGATGGTAACCTGTGTAAGAACTCCTAGTGAGTTGATAGTAATAATAATAGTAATAATAATAATAATAATAATAATAATAATAATATTAATAATAATAATAATAATGTTATAGATGAAAACTTATTATTTTAGTCTTGCAAAAATAATGTCTAAGCAAGTATCTCAAATTAATAAATTTCTGAATTGCATGAATATAAAAAGCAATGCCAGTTCATGTGACCCCGAATTTCACGAGTACTTATTGTTTAGTTTTGAATCCCTATTATATATAGTCACAAATCCGCTATATGTTTCATATCAAGCGACAGATGACCGGTGAATCTAGGCTCAAAACTTGTCAAGCAGGCCTAATAAGTCTAGCGAAATTTAACTGTAACAGCATATTGCCCAAAGTAATACGTAACATATGCACATTTCTCTGTGTTTTTAACTGTATGCTAATGTGTTAGGAATGGCTAATTGTGCGCTTTTGTTATAAGGCATAAGCAATACATATATCGAACCGCCGGCTGCATAAAATCAGTGGAGAGAAAACATTGCTTAGTGTCGAAAAATTGTTGATCCTACTGAACTTGGCGATGATGGTCGTTTCCCATCTTTATTCTCCAATGTGTTAATCGACTGGGAAATGATCAGATGGCCCCTAAGCATTATCTATATCTTGAATAAATATTGTAATAATGCGCCAGAGGTAGCTACTGAAACATATCAACGTTTATTAGCAATTTACTTTAGAATATATGATCCAGCAGAATCCAGCAGAATAGCACAGTATGTATTGTTCGGTTGACTAGGGTACACTCTTCATCAACCGAAATAAAAATAAGCTTCGCCGGTGTTCGCAATGAATCATTTCTTAGGTATATTGGTATTCTATACATAAAATATAACATAAATAATATTTTTTTCATATAGATTATTATCATCATTTCTGTTTGTCTAAATGAATTTAAAAAAAAAATTTTTTTTTCGAACTTATTTCATGAGGCAGAATAAGTCTGAGGTTGTTGTCTGATTTTCGATTTGCTTCCACTCACCAGTTGAAATTATTTCGTTTGAAAGCTAGAAACACACCCCTGTTTTACTAGCAAACATTAGTGTGACGAGATGGAACTACACATATTTATTCATATATATATATATATATATATATATATACAGATGAAAACACTTTGGTCTTTATTATAGACTATTCTATACATACCAATATCTGGAATATCTTCAGAATCAAGAGTTACAAATGTTGGATATAATGTTAAAATAATTATGAAATAAACAGCAGAATAAAAAAAAGTAATTAGAGAGGTATTGTCTCGAAAATTGTTATGTTACTTTTAAATCTCAGATACAATGCAAATACAATGACTGGATAAATGATATTCTCAGACCATATACAATTCTTATGACCTCATATATAATTGTGAACTCAATCTTAGACCCGATTAACAAGACTTTCACGGTTGTAACAAACGTTAAAATTAGAATAGGTACTAGGGAAAGTTACACAATTCATAGTCGATATAAATTAAATAAATTATGAAAATATGGTCGTATTCCATAGGTTAATACTTTACGAATTGTAGTTTTCACGGTGATGAATTTGAGAATTTTAAAATTCGTAATAAAGTTTCTCAATATACATATTATTTTTTTTTGTTATTAATCTTCGCATTGGATATTTATCGTCTAGGAAGTTAAACAAACTGATTTGTTTACACATCTTGATGCAATTTACACATAATTAAACGCGACCATAATTAAGAAACTACTATATTAAGAACAAGGCAAAAGAGATAAGATAGAGTAAATATATATATATATATATATATATATATATATATATATAGGGTACTAAGAAAATACCCACCCAATAATAGGTTTTCATCGCATACATGACAGTTTAGGATGACTAAAATCAAAACAAAATGTTACTGATGATATGTCTAAAATACTTTGTGATATGTTACTCAGATACATTACATCAATTTGATTCAAGAACATTGTTAAAATATAAGGTTTAAGCATAAGGGGTCTTAAGACCAAATTTAAACTCACGAAATCTTCCGGAAATCGCGTTAAATAATTATAGATAAAAACTGTAATGCAAATCGAATATATCATCATTTTAATTAGAAGGTTATGCTCATATAATGCATCCTAAAATCTTTTTAAATACTCCAGAGGAACTGAAAGTTGGAGTGTATTTATTAACTGATATCGAATACTTATTGTTCAAATTTCATAAAGATCTAAGTAATCATATTTTTTACAGAACGGCTTCCATCTATGCGTTACCTCATTTGCGTTTACCAAAAGTAAACTGAATATAGCCAGAATGCGTACTCATATGTATTGGCAACTGTGCACCAAAAGTCATAATTGTCACTTAACTAGTTCATCAACGAATCCTGTACATACAATATATAAACATGTATATATGCAAGCCTATATAGAAGTTGAGGTATTATAAAAACGAACACACTGTCACGAACATCGTTTTAAACTAGTGAAAGTGACCGGAGAGGATCTTAGATGATCAAAAGACATAATAGGGACACAACTATTCCTCGATTTTACATTACAACACGCGATGTATTTTATATGGTTTATTAATTGAGGCTTGGTGTATGTGTGTGCAAGCCGAAAATAAAATACCTCTATAAATGTACGTTCATACTAAATGTCGATGGTCAATAAAGTTTACTGTACTATTTACGACTAATTTACACTCTTTGAATTCTCGATTAAGGCAGGGTGTAGTGTGTAAAGCAGTGTCTCTTTGCGACAACCAAATTATGCAGGCATGTTGCTTATTCACTTGTACTTGTGTCCAGGGCGTATACGTCTGGTGTTGGTTGATGTGGCGTCTCTGACATTTGGCTGTATTCAAAGTACGCCAGCGCTGACGAATTCCCACTTCCATGAAAAGGATTGCTGTGGTCAGAACGTGATCGTTTACAAGGGCCGTACCTCGCGCACGTTGGGAGTTGTATCTAGAGATACGGTTCAGGGTCGTTTCAGGAACACTGCATCAACTGAATGAGGGGAAGTGCAGTGGGAATAAATAAAACAGGCAGTTAAGTATATCAGAGACGCAACAAATATTATTAATCTAAAAGAAATGCAAAATATATATAAATATATATTCCCTTGAAAACTTTCACTTGTTGGGGGATTAATACTTCTGTTCTTCAACGGAGATGAAATTTCCATCTTAAACTCGTTACGTCACAAGGCAGCCAATGTGATAAGCTTTTCTTCTTCTTCGGGTTTAGAAATTAATTTACTCGCGGTTGAAACAAATAGTAGTTCTCCTACACACTCCTTCCGATTGCTCCCTTCTGCTGCTCGCTGCACATGATATATCGAAGCAATGACACTTGGCGTCGTCAGACAAATCCTACTTGGCCGGGCTATTAAGTAATCTTATCGGCTGCTTACTAATATGATGCCTCTTCTAAGTCTGGAATTGCTTGTCAATAACTTTCCCTTTCGAAACTTGGGCCATAATCTATCAGGGCGGAACTTTTCCGCGTTTTCACCGAGTCGACTGTGTACGAAGCTATCCCGAGGCTGACAGCTCTCAAATCATGACAACTAAAGCACACCGGGCTGAGGTTAAACCTACCTTAGTTGTCATAGCTGCAAAATCCGACAATCCTAATTCAAAACAATATCTCACCAGTGCGACTCTCAGCCCAGAGTAAAATATACAATATCTATGTCTATGTGCAAAGAAAGGCATTTTTTAAATTTATTATCGTTCGTTGCTGGTCTCACAAGTATATATTAGTAGGTGAACCATTGACATTCACGCAGCGTCCCAGCACACTGTTTCAGTTTTTATGGGGTGTGTAGTATCCATACTATTATCATAACACCATCATCCAAAGAATTATATTGTTTTTTGGAGAGAAAGTGTAGTATGTGTACGTTCGTCATAATACCTTCATCCGAGGCATTACTTTCTTTTTATTTGATACTGAAGTATCTGCTCTCTGGTTATTATACCATTTTCATAGACATTACATCTTCCTTTCGGGGGAGTATAGCCTATGTACTTTAGTCATGCCTGGAAAAACAAGCGACTATAACGGTCATAATTTTGCTTTCATGAATAATTCCACTTTAGAAAACAAAAAAAATAACCGTATCTTATTCGTTTAAACAAATAAGAATAACTTGTTGTTATACTATAGTTAATTAAGTGTTTATTAATTTATTTCTAAAAAAATGAGTTAGAAAAGTTATTAAGAACATGTATTTTAATTTTTACTTCTTCTCATTAACCCATCATGCACCCCAATATTTGTATGTAGTTGCATGACATTTTTCTTAAAATTATCATCCTGAGGAAGTTTTACAAATAAAGACGAAACGTTGATGAAACATAAAAAATGATGTTCCTTTTTCATTTCCCATATATATATATATACATATATATATATATATATATATATATATATATATATATATAGAGAGAGAGAGAGAGAGAGAGAGAGAGAGAGAGAGAGAGAAAGAGAGAGAAAACAGAATGCTTAGAACAAAAGGATGGGGCGAACTAAATTACAAATTAATATTGCTGTGTCTATTCTGTTACTAACTCACGTTAGAAATGCTATTCACCATTCCAGTGCTGAGTGCATTTCTAATTATCATGATTATTTCTACCATCATTAAGAACTTTTGGTGTTATACCTACTTTCTTTTGGGACGTCTAATCAAGTTTGATGAGGACGTAGACGTCATTAACGTTCATTTACTTCTAATATTGATATATATATATATATATATATATATATATATATATATATATATATATATATATATTCATTATTAATGCTAAGATCGTTAAGAGAAACGAACGTTATGTTCATTTTATATGATATTTCCTTACACATATCTATATAATTATTTTCAAAATTAATTTATTATTTAATCTAGACGAACTACTCGACGTTGCTCGGCATGAGGATAACTACTATGTACTTTTTCACTATGCTCAAAACACCATAAAACTTTCAGGGACGGATGCTGGCTAACTCGATAGCGACATCGACTGACACCCTGGATGTGTCAAGTTCGAATCAAGTTCTTTCAACAGAAACACTTTCTATAAAACCGTCACCTTACATTATGCCTAAGAGGTAAATAAAATAACAACACATAACTTTCTTTGTTGCTACTGCTCCCTCCACGAGTGTCAACCCTGTTATATTCGGGAGAAGCTTAAATGTTAGAAAACTCTCTGGATTAGTGCCGTATATATATGGTTAAAATATTATTGAAATCAAACATACGTATATGAAGTTGTATAGGAGGTTTTGTCTCGATTGGTCATTGAGATGGGGAGTCGCATAGATATTCAGCAGAAAGAGAGAAACGTTGATATGCGAGACCACTTCCATTGTCTTCCCCTGAAAATTCTATGCATATCATATACGTTTTCTGAGAAATTAATATATTTGAAGTTGTAAAGAAGGTGTGAGCCACATAACTATCTTAGGTAACGAGGGCACTTATATATTCAGTATCACTTACATTCTATTAACAGAAAAATGTATCCATATGATTTTAAATTCATGAAAATAGGTTATGTTTGTATTTGTAAATGGGTTATGCCGATAGACCTCTAATGGGTTCAGTTAGAGATTCAGGAACACCCACATGGTTGTCTCCATAAATATTACACGAGATTACATTTCTGATTTTATGTAACGTTTTAATGTTATTCTCTATAGCGATCACAAAAACATGATACACACATATACATACTTTCAGTTTTATATATAGATATACAGGCGTGGTTAATTTGAATAACGCGTACTATGCATTTAAAGATACGCCCATTTAATTTGCGCGTTAAACGATGGTAATATCATAAAGTTAACAAACTGAATAAGAGTAAACATTCATAATAGATGTAGTTTATTGCTATTCTGCCCATGAAAATGTCGAATGACATTTGTATATCAACATATAAAGCCATAATTGTTCGAATTCAACGAATTGTTTAAAACGTGGTAAGATTTTGAGTGTGCTAAGTGAGATAAAACTTCGCTTTCTCTAATTAATCGATTTAATTCGTATCAGAAATCGAACCGGTTTAATAAAATTTACGGACATCCACACATCATTCGTTAGAACGTAACACTATGTGATCAAGATTTTTTCTCGGTATATTGCTCAAGCAACTTACTGTTACTGAGCTTACATAATGTTATTGCCATTTTTTGGCAGTGGCATCTTTGTTTTGTTCAGTCTCTTAATCTATTTGAAATCATTGTTATGTTGATGCAATCGTGTATTATAGTTACACAGACACGGCTGGGCATTATCCGTTTTAGTGTAGTCGCGTATTCATAATATCCTGTTCACCTCAGAAAAAAAGCGATAAGCAAGTTTACTCCGTATATAGATTTTCACCATAAAAGTTCTATGAAAGCATCTGAAACTTCTATTTCAAACATATCACTAAATATAGAGCAGCTATTCAATCTCACATTTTAGCAGGACACTATTAAACTAGTATGTTACAAATTATCCTGACACACATCTACATCTACATATCGGATAGAAATGTATTGGTGTATACAAAGAATAAAACTAGTAAAAGTAAAACATTATATTGATATTTATTTTTAATAACAGAAGAACGTTTATTTTCATAATTTTCATGTTGCTTTATATTTTGACATGTTTGGTTGCAAAGGCTGTTTGGCATGCATAGCTGAATCGCGGTGTAAAAAGCACAGGCACACATTTTATGCTATGTCTTTTTAAATATGCTCGGATTACAGTAGGATTTGTTAAATCTTGACTAGCAAATACATAGGTGAAATTCTTTGATCACCCTCTATGTTCGTATAATAAAATTTAAAAAAACTCACAAATAATTGAAAACTATTTATTACATATGAACGTAAATTGAACTTTATCGCAACATGTCATACGTTTAGGCAGCGTCGTAACTGCTGTATTGGTGTCTTCTTACTTGATGGCTCGAATGGATGATCGGTTAGTTACGAATTATATCAGTTGGAGAAACTAATAGCAGAAATTAAATGAAAGATTAGAGTGAGACCATACAACGAACGCCAATGATGAAAACAGCTGAAAGCATGAGGAAAATCCTTTAATTAAGAGAACCAACGAACAAGAAGCAACCACATAAAATGTTAAATAGAAAAATCATAAAATAGAACAAGCCGCGCGTGCGTGGTTCCCCTTTGTATGTGACTCGATGTGGCGACTGTAAAATGCACTAAATTTGAGCAATTTGGGGCATTTTTGACCTCCTTTCGATCCCCTATGGGCGCGAGCCAGAATTGTTCTGTTGTCAAAGATGTTCATGTTATATTCAGTACAATTGCCTCTTTCCAAGGTACTTATTTTCTATTTGGAACAATTGCCTCCATATTTTGGCCAAGTTGCAGAGAAATTGAATGGATGAATGAAAAGTTATAGGGCAGAAAATGTCATTTTGGGCCATTTCTGGGCCTTTTGACCAGATTTTTTTTTAAATCGGAGAATGTCACTTTCTGACCTTTCCAAAGTTACAACTTCATGCAAAATTTCAGAGAAATTCAATGGATGGTTGCGGAGAAAAATCCGGACGGATGGACGGACAGACGGACATGCCTAAAAACATAAAATCGGGGGACCAAAAAGAACCACGCCGGAACCAAATGAAAGTGAACACCGTCATACATCTATTAAACTGCCCCCTCCCCTCCGAAAAGATCCAGTCATACACAAATACATATGATGAGATGAGTTTGGGTTTGTACAACACAAACAATACCTTCATGGGAAGGGTGCAGATGCACGGCAACCTAGAGAGGTGAGTGCCACTCGGATACCTTAAGATACCTACGGTGATTGCCTGCTTGGCATTACTAGTAAACGGGTGTGACAAGAAGACACACTGTTTTCCATTGCATATCAAAGACAATTTTAGAGTAGTTGAAATGTTGGTAGACTTGCTGTTACTCGAACTCATGTAGAACCCTTTAGGTTATTGCCACTGACAAATCACTGATACCAACAGGTATAACAATATAAATTAAATAATACAAGTAATAGTGAAGGTAATACACTTATTTTTTTATATTAGAAGAATGTCGCAAAGGTCTACGACAGATTATACCTTTTAAAATGAAATTAAAGTAGACGAAATAGTAGTAGTTATTGTAATTAAACTGTTGTATATCTCGCCCATCTAATGTCATTACACAGAATGCATGATTGTTATCGAATGCTATCCAACGAATAATCACAGTACACTGGAATAACACCTCTGGCACTCTTCCTATGACCGAGGTATTTCACTCTCCGGTCGCTCTGGAATTAAAGTCCCACAACAACACGAATGAGAATATCTCGAATTTGGAGAAAGACGATTTATTAAGATATAAACATCGCCTTCTGTTCTACTAGTGGTTAAGTTAAGTCATTCTTAGACTGCGGATTACTGATTCCTTACCCAATCGATTTATAATCGATTCTTGAGTAATATCTTTACATATGCTGTTCGCTCAAATGTTCCAAACGTAATCACTACTTCCCTCTCTCACTCTCACTTTGGAACTTGTAATGTCACGCCCGTTACTTGTTGATATAACATCTGAGTGAAAATGTTTACTTCTTAACCCCGATTGCCAGTGTACGTGCTTATGCTGCACTGTGAATTTAAACCATTATTTATGTTCTACCGAACATATACATTACTATTTCTTTAGTATTATAATTATTTAATTGCTATTAACAGGGGTCAGTCAAGTTTACATATTCCTTAACGAATAAAGTAAGTAACACAACAACGAACAATAGTAATCTACTTTAAATGTGTAAATGCCTACAACACATTTGAGATGTAGAATTATAGAAATGCTAGAATCTTTGTAGTTTGCTGAGTTGGGAGGATCAATTAAGATTGCATATTTAGTTCAAAGTACTTGAAACTCTCGCCTGCCTCTTTTGGACTCACAACTTCTCTTTTTACCAAGAAAAGATAGACAATTTATTTAAAGATTAAACATAACAGACTCTAACAGCGCAAACTATTGACAAATACTCAAACTCTGAACTAATGCCCGAACACCGTGTGACAGCAGAGCAAAGTTAAACTTGATGAATAAGTTTTGAACACTCACTTATGCTTTTTTCTTCATTTTCATTTTATTGCCTCTTCTTCTCATTCTTCTTCTTTTTCTTTTTCTCTCATTTTCCTTCAGTGTCTGAATATTATTAATGTTTTCTTTTTATTTATAAGATTATACAGTTTCAAAGTTTGATATAGACAGAATCGAGCAACTAAGACGTGCACATTAAATGCATCTCATTGAATCGCGACCAAACAAAGACTGTTGAACATTTATGGCTTGAATTTGATGGGCAAGTTATTGACAATTATTATACATCATTTTTCACGTGTTTTACTGCAACAACATTGTTCAAGGTAATAAGTATTGTGTAATCAAAAGATATTTAGGTTTCATTTATTATTTTTATTTAGGTTGGATTTCGTATCTTTTCGTATCTTGTCTGGTGTAAATACTTCTCACATTTATTCAAATACTACATAGTGCATTAGTATAAAATTCATGACGTAATTATCACAATCATGCAACTATTTTGATAATATATTTAAGCACCTATTTACAATGCAGTACTTTGTATCGTCGAAAATCAGTTATAACTATCGTGGTTTCAGAATAAATTGAAAATCATGAAACTGCGAAATGCGAACACATCTAAGTAGGATTCTATCAATACAATAGTGATGCCACTTTCATATTTGCATGTACAATCATTGGTACATAAATGCGCTCTCTGTACACCTATTTATAATCGGTAGTAGACTTGTGTATGGAGTTAGCTTAAAGAGCTCGCGAACCCGCAGATCAAATAGTTTACCGCGTAATATTGCTTACATTGAAAAAAGTATAAAATGCTAGGTCCATCCATTATCTATAAACTCATGCAGTTTAAAACTTTATTTTAGGCAGAATCGATCAACGAAGAGGTGCATATATTAAATCGCGACAACACAAAGACAAGTAAGCAGCCACGGAATATCGTGTAGCACAAAAAGAAACTCTGCTCGGGAAGGCAATGTGCCATTGAGTAGTTTGCAATATTTAATTCTCAACAAAGCTACGCATGATTTAGTGTTCGGCATTTCCATAAAATAACGATCGTTTTTTTAACATTTTCATCCTATTGTTTTTGGTCATCAGCTCTTAAACGTCTACAAGTGATTAAACGATCCAACAGTCTGTAATCCACGTACGACTCAAATACCAAACATTAAATATAACCCAACACGTAAAACAAAGTAGGGATGTTTTATTTCGGCTTTTCTCAAATAAATGACTATAACTTTGATGTATACAAATATAGAATATATATTTTATTGTCGCTGGCGGTGTATGACGCATCCTCCTGCAAACACCAACTGTGGGACTTCGCGGTCAATGTAACTATGCCCCAGACATTTATTCAGTGACGGAGGATTTTCTTTCTTCCGCTTCCATTCGCAAATGTTTCCAATAAACAATTATTTTATTTCTTGCAACATACCGTGTTTGTGTCTCTCGATGATATGGCTTGACTCATTCTACAATTATTGATTTTTTTAAAATCAATCATGTTATTGTTTTCGGTCATGTGTGTGTTCCTGTCAATGTGCCTATTCTTGTCAGATCTATTTTTACGTTCTTTTTTATTTTCTGTTACTGGCTGCAAGGTTCTATGAAACTTAATATTTAGAGCACGTGCGCAAGATATTTAAATTCTTCCAAGACGCCGCCTGATAATTTATTTCGACGATTGAAATTCATGTCAGTGCACTTACATTCTTCGGGATTTCTCGTATTGTAACATGCAACGTTGCTATATACTGATTTGTCAAGAATGAATGAATTTGCAGTCTGTAGTCCGACAACACTACACAGATATGGGCATGCATGTATTGTTTAAAGAACAATCGAAGCAGACATTTCTATGATTTCAATGTTTGCTAATTTCATCGCGTGATCGCAAATGAGATATAACTGCTGGACCAAATATTGGCCAAATGTGAATGCAAAAATGTAAAAAACTAAATTTACGTGTTAAATTTAATTTCGGAGCTAAGTTAAAATTTGGTGATTTACTGTCTGGAAATAAAATAGCATGTTGTTATCTTATTGTATGTGTATTAGTACAGTTGCTGCTGTTCCTCTCGAAAGTTTATAGCGAGTAACATAATGCAAAATAAGAGCATGGTATGCATTATTGCTTGTATTACATAAGAGAAGACCAACATAGGTACTGTCAGTTTCAAATCATAACAAAGAGGCTAAAGAGAGTCCGATGAAGAGTCCTTACTCGGACTCTCTTTAGCCTTTTTTTCTGTTGCTTTTATAAGTTGTCTTTGTAGGATTTCAAACTGACAGTACCGTTTGTGTTCTGATCTTTTGTGATACAAACATTAATAAATATATGCATATATATATATATATATATATATATATATATATATATATATATATATATATATATATATAGTCTCGGAAGTTTCTCAACCATTTAAACTATATAGAAAAATTAAAAAATTTATATAAAAAAAAAAAAAAACTTATAGTCTCAAGTCTTCCAGTGGAAAATCACTCTTGTAAGTCAATTTATTTTTTACAGTTATTATATTAGTTAGTTTCTAACACTATTTTAAGGGATCATCAGTTGTTTACCATGAAAAACTGTTTATATATATATATATATATATATATATATCTCTGTGTGTGTGTATAAATATATATATATATATATATATATATATATATATATATATATATATATATATGTGTATATTTATTCGAATGTAACACATTTAAATAAAGACAACAACACAGATGCCCGACGCTTAAGGATGCTATAATGATATCTACCGACGGTGACCGAAAAGCATTAACTACTAACAGAACTCGCAGAAATACCACAATTGTTAACTTCATCTGCTGGGTATTGCTTCCGTGCTGAAAATAGTTTCATTCTATGGACATCCGGCGCGAATGCCAACCCCACCATATCATTGTACCCTATTTGTTTGAACTGAAATATATTTATCTACCTAGTCTGGTTAGTGTAGTTTCAGAATGTGTTCATGCCGGTCTATCGTCAAAGCATATATAGAAGGTTGTGACATATTTACAATTTCTTGAGATATATGTATTGTTATTATGGAAAATAGCTGTCCTACACGCGTAGCATTTAACACGCTTTGAACTTCTTACTTGTTTATTTTCGTCTCTATTGCTATTGTTATACTTTAAAATCATACAGGAATACTATGATGCACACCGTATCCATTCATTTCATTCGACGATATTTTACCCAGACGGCTTATCTTTCACATTTCGAGCTACGGTCGCATGCTATACAAGTCGCTAACTAGTAGATATTCACAGTGTCTAAACGTCTTACCATGATACAAAAAATATTGAATAATGATCGTGTTTACTCATACGAAAAACAGCAGTAAGTTAACAAACAAACATTGTACATCGAAAACTAAAAAGACGATGCTATGTCCTCAAAGGTGTGGCAGCCAAGACGATTACTAGTGTGATGTGGCCATTAAATAAAAACAGTCGACTGCATTGAAAAGCGAGACCAATTTGGAATATAAGAGTGAAACAAGTAGAGGTATAAAACTAAGTAGCCTATATGATGAAATGAAAAAAGATAAAGCGCCAGGTTTGTTATAACGAAAGAGGAAACCATCGATTGAATGTTTAAAGTGAACAACTATAAGACAGATTGAAAGAATATGAGAAAGAGAGACATCAAGAAAGACAGAAATAGTAAATGAAGAACAGTTGTAGAGAAATACATAAAGTAAAATAAAGTAGAATAAAGAAAAGAATGACGGTTATAATAGACAATAAATAAATAAAGGGACAAAAGAAAAAGTGAAAGAGAAAAGACGTAGCATGACAATTAAAAGAGAGACAAATAGAATAATTTTAAAACATGGACGAAAGACCTAATATCAAAGTGTAGTATATGTTCTAATACTCATGTAAATGTGTTCTGATCTTGGTCTGTGAAGGTGACATTTCTGACAGAATCAAAAGGGTCAACAGTGTTATATCGTGTTGATTACTACGAATTCAAGTTACTATCTCTTACACTCGGGCAACTTTTATTTAGGTCCTGGATTTAGAACTTCAAAAAGATGTATTCATACATTTTCGACCTATAAATCATAGAAATAAATGACAGAATCGATACATATCAGTCTAACAGTGGCGTTGTTGCTGTCGCCTTAGAGTCTTGTTCTGTTCTGTTCGAGGACGTCCACTCTCATAAGCTTTACGTTCTCTCTGAGATCATGCTAGTTTATTTCTATTCGACTGAAACGCCTCTACCGGAGAATTCCAAATGATTTTCTCCGGATCAAAATTAGCTAATTCTAGTGTACTGCTTGCTCAAAACCAGATTTGATCCCGTGCGTAACTGCGTTTTAAGAAGGTACAGGATAAATAAAATCAAATAAATAAGCAAAATGTTTTTTTTTAATATACGGATGTATGTCGCTTATTGGGGGCTTTTAGAAAATAGTTACTATTTACATGCAAAACACTGCGAGAATATTTGACCAGGACTCATACTACCCATGTACAACACGTGTTTAAATATTTAATATTATCCAAAAAAGCCTGCGTTTGGCGACTCTTATTATCCATATATTGCAACACGTGTACTATGAATGTTTAATACACTAGACTGAATGGACAATATACAGGGTGTTTCAAAAGTCTTGGGAACATTACAAGTTAAATTAAATTAAAATGTTCGCAAGACTTTTGAAACACCCTGTACAATCGGATAAAGACATAATACAGACAAGTGTTATGTTTTCCCCATCTATAGACCCCTTGTTAGAGAGTTGGATATATCTATATTAGAAATCGACAATTTGTCTATCTCTGCTCTCGAGAGGGGACAAGTTAGTAGGACTAACAAGTAAATAACCAGATAAAGCGAGTATAAATAAATACAAATAGTTTGGGTTACACAACTAAATATGACAACAAGACATAAATAAAAAAGTGACAACGTACATAGAGAGTTAAACATCGAACAAATGATTGAAATAAATGAAAAACAAAATAGAAATATCCTAACCTTACATGTGAAATAAGGAAGAGGTAATAAATATAGAACAACGATAGAAATCACAGTGATATTATAGAAAGCAAAACAAGAACAATAAATAAAAACACAAAATAAAAGAAAATGTTAAATACAGGAATGTTAATTCAAAAGCAAACAAAATAAAGATAACAGATAAAATCCTTTCGAAAATAATTTTTAGAAAGTTTAGACTACTATTATGCCAATAAATGAACTAAGACGACTAATTAAAATGTAAAAATAATGAAATATTTACAGAACATAACATAACAACACCAACAGTTTAGCCTGAGTCGTCTCCTCTGCACATGCAACAACCTGGATAATGTCAACATCTATTATATTCAACTTTAAAAAAATATATATTTGATTGATTGCATTGGTCTACTCCGTCAACAATTGTAAATATCCTAGCTCAACTGATAATCATTTTATCTAATGAACATCATCATCTTATCCTCGGGTCGAGATTTTTCCTTGGTAAGGGGTGAAATAATTGTTAAAAATCAAATATTATTGCCATATTTTAGGAAGAAATAATGCGTGTGCTTTTCTATATTTGTGAACATTTACATTTTCTATTAATTCGATGTCGATTTTCAGTCATTCGTGATCGAAAAACCAATATTGCCCGTGTTCACAAATACTTGTCAAATGAAGATGAGTTTAGCTATTCGAAAAAATGAAAATTCTATTAGATATGTTGTATTTTAGTGTGTTTTACTGTGTTCATGATGATATAGCTTCATTGAAACTTCCGTGAACATCAGATGCACCCATTTTGAAATAATCAGGAACAGAGTGGAATGATTGAATAAAGAGCACCCCCAGAAAGAATAAGAAGAACGGGCAATGCCACGCATAACACGTGTATAGAGAATAAGTAGAAAGGTGTTATATTTAGTAAATGAAAAGGATCACGAAGTAACACCATCCCATTATGCGACCTTGATGTTCTTCTCTTCGTTATCATGCTTCAATACAGACTCTATAACTTCAATAAACATTACACATGTCTCCTTCCCTCATGGTTTAAATTACTCCAAGTGCTAACAACTTGTAAGCCTACATCTTCGACAGTTAATTTTATTTCTCTAACCGCTACAATCTTTTTCTGTTCACATCATGCACAGTGAACGCCTCCCTTATGGTTTAATAACTACAACCGCTACTATTTTTCCTCCACACTTGCCACAGTTAACTAACCTTCTTCCACTGCTATCATATTCTTGTAGCTCATAATATATATTTTCATAAGCGGCCCCTTTAAGCTTTTTTTTTAATGCTGTACTTTGTGTGTTATTTTCCTCAGAACACATCCGGAGTAAGTCTCGAAATGAAGACGAAACGTTGATAGAAAATATAAATTATATCTTTTGTTTTTTTCTTTTTCATTTTCTATTACGTTTGAATATAAGTTCCATTTTTTATGTATATATACATATATATATATATATATATATATATATATATATATATAAATATATATATATATATATATATATATATATATATATATATATATATATATATATATATAGTAGGATCAAAATAAACCAACGTGAAAACTTTTAGTAGATGGAACCTATTGTGAAAAGGATTAGCTCAATATACGAGATAGAGCAATAGTAGAGATAGAAGAAAAAAGAGTGATAAATATGCGACGATTGTCCAAATTTATTTCAAATTTCAATTGTTCAATGCAAGGTTGTCAGTAATAAACTAGTGTTTATTTTTCTTTCCTTAAGCCAAGGCTTTTCAAAGATCGAAATCTTATCATCAGAGGAGAAATACAGATGGATAAGTTGGAACTTTGGTTTTTTCGAAAGCCAACTTATCCATCTGTATTTCTCCTCTGATGATAAGATTTCGATCTTTGAAAAGCCTTGGCTTAAGGAAAGAAAAATAAACACTAGTTTATTACTGACAACCTTGCATTGAACAATTGAAATTTGAAATAAATTTGGACAATCGTCGCATATTTATCACTCTTTTTTCTTCTATCTATATATATATATATATATATATATATATATATATATATATATATATATATATATATGTGTGTGTGTGTGTGTGTGTAAATGTATGTAGTCATACATTGACACGTGTATGTTTATTTTTAAACGAATCACTGGCTAAACTCAGCTGCCGCACTAACTCAATGAATCGAACGCCAGACGTTAGTCACTACCAATAAACACGGTGCGACGCTCTACTCTCTGAGCTACATTTGCCTACTGATGAGGGGCAAATGAAAAATAGTGCATTAACTAATGTTGCATCCATTTGTGAAATATATTCACGATACTGTAATCATTAAAATATCGTCATCCAGCAGATGCGTGTTTCATCTTTTCAAGACTCATCGGTGTGACTAGTAACATGAGGCGCCAATAACTTTTGATCATATATATATATATATATATATATATATATATATATATATATATATATTATCATTTCATGTATCCACATCAGATTTTATAACGGGCTAAATTTGTTATGTATCAATTTTCAGTGTTTACGTAAAAAGTGCTCGATACGTAAGTAGAGCTAAGTAGTAACTTACGAAAATATATTTATGGCAATTAATCTTCACAGAGGCACAATATATATATATATATATATATATATATATATATATATATATATATATATATATATAAAGTTATATATATATATATATATATATATATATATATATATATATATATATATATCTAAGTGTGTACTCGAGGAATAAAGATCTCAAAATAGGTTAATGTAATTCTTTTGAATAATAAAAAAGGATAAATGCTATGCCCTGTTAGGAAGATGAGAATCTGGAGATAATGTTAATTAATCTACTGTCTAGTAGCTAGATAATAATTTTGATACTAAATACTTTACATATATAAGATTATAAAAAAATGTATAAAATTGAATACATAAAAAGTTCTTAAGAAGATTAAATTCAGGTCTACTTGCTTAATTTGTGTTTAGATAGTATAGATAAAATATAGTAAATATTTGCATTTTCAAATAAGAGTTGTCGCCCCTATGTGTCCTAAAACAAGTTTACACATCCCCATCAAACTACATTTTGGAGACCATTTATTAATTGATGCTCTTTAGCTCCTGTTATAATCTCACTAAATCAATGATCTATGAATGTTCAAAGGGGTGTAAAGTATGCTATCCTATTGCGCATAAAACTTAATTAAAACAAATATAGACAACATTATGAGTCCTTAAGGCTAGTAGCTTTCAGAGTAATTAATAACACACCGTTTATTTCCTTGAGTGCTATGCCTGTACATACAAATATATAAACATATAATCCTACTTACGTGTATATATATATAATAAATAAATATATATATATATATATATATATATATATATATATATATATATATATAACTTGACGATAAAAGCCGTTTTAACAATGCGTGACAAATGTGTTTCTTTTTTTCTTTTTTTCCAATTAATTTCGGAGGAGCGATATATTTTAACTTTCTTTTTTTGTGATAAAATAAACATTCTTTTACTTTTGTGTGTATATATATATATATATATATATATACGTATATATATATATATTTATTTATTTATTTATATATATATCTATACATTTATATATTTCATTTATATATATATATATGTATATTAATATATATATATATATTGTTATTTATATATATAAATATATATATATACATATTAATATATAAATATATATTATATATATACATATATATATATATAAATATATGTATATATATATTTATATATATATATATATTATATATATAAATATATATATACATATAGTATTCATATATATATAAATATGTATACATATTATTTATATATATACATATATTATTTATATGCATATAAATATATATATATATATATTATTTATATGTATAAATATATCTATAATTTAGATGTATATATATACATATATATATATATTATTTATATATATAAATAGATATATATATATATTTTATATATATAAATATGTATATATATATATATATTTTATTTATATATATATATATATATAAATATTATGTATATCTATATATATATAAATATATATATATATATTATTTATATATATATAAATCTGTATTTGTATATATATATACATATATATATACATATACATATATATTTATATATATATCTGAAATAATATAAATGACACGGAAATATCACAAGTAAATATAATCTTGGAATAATATATAAAGTACATATGAGAAAACGATGAAAATAAATTAATTCTATAGATGTAAAGGGATCGAAAAGCGATGAGAAATTGGGTGCAAAAATCATGAAAAAACGGAAAACTTGAAACATATAAGAATCAATGGAAAAAAATAAAATCAGAGAAAACACAGAAGCGCTAAGAAATACAGAGAAAAATAACAGAACCTCAAAAATAATAGGACAAAAAATAAAGCAAACAAAAAAAGAAATAAAAAATATATAAAGTTTTAGAAAACAAATAAAATGGATGCAAATTGAACGACAGAAACGCAGAAAAGTTTAGAAGGAAACAAAAATACATGAGGAGACGGTACTCAAGACGATAAAACGAATCTTGTAGTGAAATAAATAAAACAAAAAAAAAACAATAAGTGTCGATGGAAAAGAAAAAGAGCCGGACAAATAAAAAAAAAGAAAAGCTAAATCAAAAAACGTTAAGTAAAAGTGATAAAATGAGAAGAAAAAAAAAACCCGCTTCGTTTTCCCTGTCTTAGTGTTGCATTTGTGTGTTCATCCATCTTGAAGTCTTCCGATAAAACGTCAGGCTGAGTGCAATGCAATTCAATAAAGATGGGGATGACGGCGGCGAAGAGCCTGACGCCCGCTCCAGCAGACGCCGCGAAGAGAAGTGATTACATTGCTTGGAATCACCTCGACACAATTTTTTTCTCAACCTTACCAAAAAATTACGTTCTAATGGACGTCATTATTGAGCAATTTACAGAACATAAGCTTTTAACACTCTCCCATTGCCTGCCATTTATCGAACCTATAAAAATGAGTATCCAATGTGGCTGGGGGTAATATTCTTCGAATTATAAACATTATCACACTATTTATGAATGCGGATGTGTGACTATGAGTTTTTTCGGGCAGCACATGTCATTCTTAATTTGTGCTTTATCTTTTGCGATACTTATTTTCAGATTTAGCAAAAGACAGTGATACACACCTTCTAAAGATAAAACAACAGCGATCTCTTATTTTTATCGAACCGTTCGAAAAATGGTGTCGTTTTCTGACACACGTTAGACAAATTGTTTTTTATGCAAACAAGAATAACTATTTTTAAGACGGTTTCATGTAATATGTGCGTTTTGCGTTATACACATACGCACAGACAGATTATTTTTTCAAGATTCTGATACACATTTTGTAAGCAACTTAACACTTGACTGTGATAAAAGGATTGTAACATTTAATGCTGCTACAGCAAAGCTCCTTCCCCTGAACAACTACAAGACATCTCTTCAACAACCGATTGCCATGGCAAATAACACCCTATCTGATAGTCCAATGTTCAAACTCTTCAGCCTAACATTAACATGTAACATGAATGGGAACAAATACATAGAAGACATTGCCAATGATGGTGCAAATAAAGTAGGCTCCATCTACCATGCTAGTAAACTTCTTACACGTGACAGTATCTTATATATCTACTAAGCTATAACTCCCCAATGCATGGAGTTTTGTTGTCACATCTAGACTGGTTTACCATCCACAAGTCTCTCCCTCTAAGACAAGGTCCAAAAAGTACTTAATCTAATAGGTCCATCACTATCTACCATCCTCCAACCCCTGTTCCATCGCCGCAATTTTGTATAATTGTGTTTTTTATACAAGTAATTCAATGAAATGTGATCCGATATACCTGCTGCTCTGGTGCCCCAACGACGTAAATGCACTTTACTAACCCGTTCTTAAAAATGCGTCAAACAACGCTAACAATATCAACTGGACGATACTTGATTTTAACTATCGTTCCTAACAACTAAACGTGTTTTTCGAAGTCTAGTGGATCTGACCCCGCGGTGTGAATTTTAATAACATCTTCTAGATAAGTAAATTTACAAACATATCTATTATTTTACATATGATATATTCGCCTCATTTTAATCTAGATGAGAAAACATTTACAAACTCGAGTGGTTTGTCCTTAGGAAGGGGTGGGTCATTAGTAGAAAAAAGGGGTCCGAAGAAAAAAAGCTGTTTGAGTAAAACACTTTCTGGAATCTAGCAACCTCTACAGTGACGGCGTGGGGGTTCACTGCTACTTGGGTGGCTCGAGGGAAGGGGCGGGCAACCTTTTCAGAGTGAGGAGCAGATGCGACTTTTGGAAGGAGTTCGCGGGCCGGAGTGAAAAAGGAAATCTCAGAATTACTATATTTTGTTTACATGAATAAATTGTACAAAAATTGGATTGAACACTCGACAAATCTGATATTTTTTTCTCAAGAGACATCTGTATGTGATGTTATGAAAGGCGCCGACAAAGAGCCATTTTGGAACCATAAACAATAATGACGGGGAAGTAGCAAGTTGATCCGGTATTCAGGTTCTCTGATTCATGCCCTTTTCTCGTCTCTCGTTTCTTCTTTGTCTCTCTCTCTCTTATTCTTTTTTCTATTTTTATCTCAGGCCAAGGATTTGAAATTAATAGTTAAAGAAAAATGAAATATACATGCATCATCGCTCGCTGATATTCATACATTTTTATCCCACTGTGCATCTTAATTGAAACCTACGTTTACGTCTATGTCACAAAATGATATGAGTTTTACTGAGAGGTCCGCGGGCCGAATTGCAATAAAAAAGCATAGTAGGGTGGCGGGCCAGAAGCTACGACTGCGCGGACCGGATGTGGCCTGCGGGCCGGAGGTTGCCCGCCCCTGATTTAAGGGGTGTATGTAAAATAAGGAAAGGGATGGACACAGCGGCGATGTTACAAGGAATGGGGTTTGGCAGAAAGCGCTAGAGCTACTATGTAAATCATTTGGCACACATATTCAGTTGTTGGTGCACAAGCCGAGATTGGACAACGGTACTTCTGCATGGAAGAATCATTGTTTGATATAGATCTAAGATACTGGCAGATATTGGAAGTTGTCATTAAACATAACCCTTAATCTTGCATGTTAAAGGGAGCCTACCTTATTTGCATTTTAATTTATTCTCGGTGACCCTTTTTTTCTAATTGGGACAAAATGTAACCCGCAGTGTTTGGGGGGGGGGCACAATGAAAAAAGAGAGACTGATTCCATTATTCTTCTTATATTTCTTTACTCTTATATAATCGCTTCAGGTTCTTTTCCGTTCGGGTATTTTGCCAGTTATCTGTCGGTATTCTAGATTATAAAACATATATACAAACAGATACATCAGCAATAGATAGAAATGACGACGCATATTGCGAAAGAAAATGTATTCTGCGATAATCTCTAAGGTAGATTAATCTTACAATAATAAACAGTTCGACGGAAATATGACGATATTTTCGCTACCTTGTATTTAGATGGCAGCCCATAATATTTCACTTCATTGAAAAAGAAATTGCGGGGCACGTGTTCGAGGAATTAAAAAAAGTTAAAATCTTTATTAGTCGAAACGGCAACTCGATCGCAGGAGCGTCACCCTAAGTCTCTCTGTCTTATAAACACATTTAAAAGCCCATCTCATACTCACTTTCGTTTTCTTTTAATCTTTGCGTATCGGGAATAATGCTGCTTCGTCTGAGCGGTCCCATCGATGCATGTAATAAATGGAAACGCAAACAACCGAAGCGGAATTCAGCCTAAGCGGATAAAACCGGCTTCTTCCGAAGGGGGAGTTTCTAAGTAATATAAAATGTACAACCGGCCTCCAATCGGTTGTATATCCCGAACAGAAGACATGACGTTAGGTGTTTGCATTTTTTTTGCAAGGAGGTGCCGACGCCCTCTTACATACAGCGTCTGGTATTCTCAAATGATCACCCATCTGTCACTGACTATGCTCGACGTTGCTTAACTTCGGTGATCTAACGAGGACCGGTGTGTCAACGTTATTATGCAGGCCTGTGTTAAATAGCATTGTGGATTAATAACAGTTTACGTCAAATCATATATTTGTCTGCGATCTCAATTTATGACAATTGGATAGTTCGTAATAAAATTGCGACTAATTTATTCTTTTCAAATGCTCTGTCTCATCACGATTCGAGTATTAGTTATTCTACCCTTTTAAACGATTGAATCATTTAAAACAATGGTTTTTGGAAAACAAATAAAGCGAAACTCTTTCTTCTTTACAAACTATTCGTATTAAATTGTATCTTTATTTTATAGTATTACGTCATTATCTTTGGTATTTGGGGGTTAGTTTTCGCGCACGATCTATATATCATTCGACGCAAACTACATTACACAATGCACGAAACACCCCAGAAAAATGCACATGACACATCTTAATCAGCGTGGCCTTCAATTTGTTTGAATAAAATACTTTTGATGAGAGTTTATATTTGTATTTTGCTGAAAGGTATTCTAAAAACGTCCACAAATAATTAAAATGTAATTAAATATTATAGACGGATTTTTAAGATGTACTAAACAATAATATACATTTAAACATGTAAACATATACACATATTTAGCTTTATATAAATTGAGATAACAGCGATTCATGAAGATATTCCATATTCGTGTATTTTTTTAATACGAATCATGAATATCTTCATGAATCGCCTTTATCCCAATTTATATAAAGAGTGGTATGTGTATATGTTTACATGTTTTAATGTATATGATTCACACCTAAACTTATTAACTTACGATTATGAATTTTGCAGTAATGCTATCAGCATAAATAGTTTTGAAGTGGGCTATAATTTGTTCAACTAATAAATATCTCCTTAATTTAAGTATCTTTGGAGTATTTAAAAGGCGTTGTTAGGATCAGAATAAGAAAATAGCCTCTCATTTAAAAATGGCAATATTTTATATTCGTATTTAGTTCGATCTATAGGCATTGGTACAAATTACGCACGATCGCCTGCATTTCAATCGGTGTCTTATTATCTGAAAACTAAAATTTTAGACATTTTCATGAGTGAAAATGTAGTAATGTATTTGGTAAGAATTTGAATTAGAATTAGATAATGGTTAATAGCATTATATTTTGAATGCAATCTCCGTGAGGGGGTGTTCAATGGTGCAAATATTTTTAATTTAGAAACAAAATGGTATTTGTAAATACATTTACACGAAAACTAACACATCACAATTTAACCGAAACTAAAAAATAATATATTTTTTATCGTCTTATAGAGTCAATGAACACATAAAATAGTAAAAAGGTTGCTACTACATGGGTCAGCTAATGTTTTAAATTTAAGTTGACAGTTTATTAAATTAGAACGTTTTAGAAACCCAATAATGTATAAACCTCAATTGACTAATCTTCTATAAGCAGACTATATTTATTTTTGCCAATGATAAAATACTATGATGAGAATTTACAGTTGTAATCTAAATAATATTCTATTTTACTAACTGTACAATGAAGCCCTTTTCTTATATTATGTCTTACCGAAGGGTGTATAACTCTCTCATACTTCGTATCGCTGCTTTCGTCGTCGTTGTCGTTGTTGCCGTCCTCGTTTTGGCCACGGGCTGGTTTTCCTCTGTTGATCAAATTTACGCCGACGCTCGTTGTTTAGTTTATAAAAGGTGTATTCAAAAGGACAGTCAAAAAAACACATGTTGTTTTCGCAGGCATCTGTGTGGTGGGAGAGTGAGAGAGAGAAAAAGAGAGAGAGAACAACAGCCAGCCCGGCTCACTACATCAGCCACCCTTCGCTTTTAGGGATAGCACGCAAACGCTTCCTTCATCGTGGGCATCTCGCTAGCTAACGATGAGGAAGAGGTTCTTGCCTAGGCATAACGCTGTGTGTATAAAGTTTGCCTGGTGTACCCCCTAACCCTTGATCCTTAGTGTCTACTAATAACACTACTCCTACTATGTACCAATGCTAGTTAAATTTGGTTTTACCATTTTAAACTCTTGCATAAAAAAATAAAATTGCATTTTTAATGCAGATAAGTCTATTTTTACCTTCGATTCGCTTGCACCAAGGTGCATTGCCACTGAGACGATAAGAAATAGTGTGATTAGGAGTCTGATATATATGTGGTCGTCTAAGTGAGAAGTTGTGCGGCAAGATACTTGTTCACAGATCTGCATGTTGTGCAGTCAGGAAATAAGAAGCAAGCAGGGCATTATTAAAGGAAGCTGCCCGGAACAGAATGTATTAGATGAGAAAGTTGTCCGGAATCTGGGGACCTCTACAGTGAAAGTGTGGTATTTTATGCTAATCGTGTTGATGGAGGGCGTTTAAGTTGTGAGAGGGTGCAAGTGCAGTTTATCGGGGCACATTCCATGGAAGTACTTTTTTGCAGCTTGGTAGAGATGAGGTAAGATAATCTTTTTCCATCTTGTCCAAGGTGAATACACTAGTGGTCGGACCACCAGCCACGATAGCAACACTACTCCATAAATCGTTGAATAGAGATTCATAGAGATATAGGCTACTGGCCGGTGTCAAACGTTTTCTAGCCAGTTAGGAAGAGCCCACTTTCTTTGCTACAGATTTGGCAGTATCTGCTGAATTACAGATGTTAGCGAACACCAGGATGATCATGGGACAATATTTTATAGGTTGTTCCTGAGATTTAGTACTACAAATGCAATTGTTAAGTTATCACAGTAGCAATACAATATTCGACAAGGAACTCGTTATATAGTTGGGAGAAGTGAGAGGCGAGAACAGAAGATCATTTTATATTAATATAGCAGGGATCATGTTAGATTCACATGGAGGTGTCAAGGTTTTGCATGATGTATTTGACATGGAAATAGGTTATAATAACACTTTTTAATGTGATTTCCGTCAGTGCTGGAACATGGGGGGGGGGGTAGTGAAGTCCACAGTGCAGATTAAGACGAAGCAATGGAAAACTAGTCCAGCTTTCAATTAATAATATGAGATATATCCCTTTCTGTTTTTTTGTAATTCCAGCCGATTATTTACAAATGTTTTATATTACCCATCTTTCGAGCCGTAATAAGTAATATTTCTTAAAGAAACTATAGCGAATAGCAACAAAAACTAATGTCAGAATCAGACTTTTATTTGTCAGCTTACATTCTATTTAGGTCACACTCCTATTTTTTGATATATCATATAGTGTTAACCGGTTTTTTTTTTTACCCCGCCTAATAAACCGGTATTGTCCGGGCCTTCGGGTCTGGATTTACCCCGGTCTATCGGTTGTCCGTCCTGTGCAGTTCTAGGAGGTGCACCCATCCCAGGCTTTGCCTTCTCACTCTTTCAGAGGGGGTTAGTTTATTGCTAATCGCCTGAGCCGCCCCTACCGGGGAATGCTGATGAGGCTGCCCAGGTAATTTCTAAATAGCCAGAGTTCTCAAACTCTCGAGCGCTGGTTGTTTCCCACTTTCCCGAAGAATCCTATAGTGTTGTGAATAATAGTTTTATATATATCACTTATTTATCAATATGGTATAGTTTTAAATTAATCTGATGAATGAAGTTGTTTTACGGAACCTATTTAGAGAATATTTAGAGGATAATGCATGTAATATACATGCATTATCCTCTAAATTTTCTCTAAAATATTATTTAAATCAACTACGTTAGAAAGTAGCCGACGATCGATAAACAGAAAAATCTATTAGACAAAAATTAAAAAAAAAGAATTACAAAAATTATATCGTTAACCAAATTGTAATTATTTGACAATATAAACTTCATTGGTAATTCATCTTCTTCAGGAGTGAATATTCATGACATCGCGGCGCAGAAAAATTCGAGATCAAAATCCAATCAGTGCAGGCTTAGGATTTGATTATTACAAGCGGGGACAATTAACATGATCAGAAAGCGTGATGTATTACATACAAAACAATAATTTTGAGTATGAATAAAATTGAATTAATAATCGTATTTACATATCAGAAAGAGAAAATAGAAATTAAGAAAACACAATTACGAACCCTACCAATCAGAAACAGCCAATACGTTTAGAAAGAAAAGGAAGGATAATTTAATGTCTAGAAACGATGTCATTGGCAATGTTAATTTATACTAAATAAAACATAGTTGAGGTGTTTGTGTTACGCACAGCTTGCCTAAAATCTATTTACTAGAGACGGGAATAGCAAAATACAGACTGCGACACAAATAACGAACATTCGAAAAAAATAGTTATCTAAAAAATACACAAGTTACTGGAACGAACATTAAAACACACATATACACACACACATAAACGCGCGTAAATACATAGGATCTACTATTGCAATTGCAAAATTGACTATACAGATTATTCAAGTGAGGTTTTAGGACTCAATATATTTATAGAGTGACACCCCTGCGTTTGACTTTGATTTATATTAGCAATCTATTTCACCTATCCGGTTTAATAACGTATGAGGGGAAACCCCTTTCAAATACGGATAATAAATACTATCCAGTAATGGAAGAGCACAACTACCTTTGTTACTATATGCAATTGCTAGACAGAAACACATATTCGTTAAACATTACATCTTGCATAATAATTGTGCATATAAATGCATATTTAAGAGGAGAATTAACTCAAACAGAACGAATAACAGTATCCTCCTCTTCTGTCCTCTTTTTATTTCCGGCTTTTCCGGGTCGGTAAGTATTCTTGCGAACATCGTTAAGAATAGTTTGGAGGTTATTTGTTTTAAATTATCTCTAGTTTATTAAATCATTTTAATAAATTACTGTTAATATCAACAGAATTATTGCACACATACAGATAAAATATTCTAATAAAATCAGAATTGAATAATATTAAATTTTAGTTAATTATGTACCGTTTCTAAAATAGATATATAAATTAGCTATTCCAATGAGTTTCAGATTGGGCATCTTTACTATATATCGAGTAGTTCAATGGTGTGTGTTATATTAGTTACTTAAACATCTGTATTCCGTTTTGATAGATATATAGGAGTGATACATTTTTAAAAACACCTTTCGCATTTATGCGTTTAGATGATACTTTTTTTAATGTTGCTCTATTTAAAGTAAGCTGCTATCAAATATCATACAATTGATGATTATATCTAGCAAATAGCTTTTATGTCATATAATGATCTATTTTTATTCAAAATGTATTTTTTTAAATAAATGGTTTAATGTAAATCGATACATTGCCGATTATAGATTTCTTGACAAGCAAAAATAAAAGAAAAATGTGTTTTGATTGATATTCAAAAAGTAGATTTTAAGTGACCATAGAATCAACGAACAATCTGGATTGAAGAAGAATGTATAAAATTTGCCAAAATCCATATATATATATATATATATATATATATATATATATATATATATATATATATATATATATATATATATATAGATACATATATATATATATATATATATATATATTTAGATGCATGTATGTGTGTGTAGGTGGCTGTTTTTGTATGTTGTGAGAAACAGAGACATTGGCAAGTTTTCTGTAAGGTGTTCCAATGTTGATATAAAGTGTATTCATATATATATATATATATATATATATATATATATATATATATATGATTATTTTTATGTACACAGATGTGTACAAAATCGGCAACACTGCCATGTCGATGTTATCGATCAATAGCTATTATGAACTGAGATCTCACCTCGTAGAGTTAAAATCCGATCTTAACGTAAGTGTCGCAGATTTTGTACATGTCTGTGTGAATAAAATTAACGATATAAAAGCTCTATTTGAAATCACTTTTTTTTATAAACCCGGTTTAAATTCTTTGAATTACTATCCTGTGGATGTTTTACCTGGATAATTATATATATATATGTATATATATATATATATATATATATATATATATATATATATATAATATTTAAATTCAAGTTAAATGAAAAGTAGAGTGTTATAACAATGACACACATCAAACAAGTGTATTTATATAAAAGAATGAAATATAATCAAACCCCAGGATAAAAAAAATAATACTAGAGGTGAGATAAACCCCAATAGTTAAGACTATATATATATATGCTAATTCTTTATTCCATTTTTATTTTTACATATTGTCTGAAACATTGTTTATTTTTTCTCATATATATATATATATATATATATATATATATATATATATATATGCAAACATTGTTAAAACTAACTGAATTAGTCTGTTTAAGTATACTTTTTTTTCAATGTTTCTAATAGAGTTTTTTTTTTATATTAAGATAAAATATAATAAATGTTTCGTAGGTATATTGAAAGCTTTCGATTCACTGTCGAATCATTTTTATGTGTCAGAAGCAAAAGAACAAAAACGCTGGAAAAAAAGAGGACTGTTACAAAAACAGCGGGGAAACGCGCATGTAAAAAACATTTTTCGCATTTTTCACGAAAATACGTTGACAATTAGTTACATCACAAAATAAAATCGCATTACGTCAAGTATTTTCAAAATGTTGCTACTGGTTTCATATGTGATGTTATTAATTGTAGCTTGTTGTGTTTTAATGTAGATAACATCCAGGATTTTTTTGTATTGTTTCGAAATGTATTATTTTAGTGGTATTAACTATAATTTGCACCCACACGCACCCACACACACACACACACACACACACACACATATATATATATATATATATATATATATATATATATATATATATATATATATATATATATATATATATTGAGTTGAGCACGGTTCTGAAGAAGTTAAGAGTTACCGAAATATTATATCATACGGAGTTTCCACCAGACCGTCTTGATACAGGTATAACATAACATTGTAACATTGTGTAGATATATGTGTGTTGGTGAAAAAAAATAAATAAATATATATATAAATATGTGTATGTATACATTGTATTAAGGGTGACACTATTTAACTTGTTCCACCATCATATGTCTTTATTGCTCCAACTTGTGTCTATCCGTCACACTTCTGCATTATATTGCCTTCTAAGTATCACATTTCTATATACTAAGAAACAATGTTTCAAGCAAACTACATAAACCTCTTATTTGTATACATATATATATATATATATATATATATATATATATATATATATATATATATATATATATGGATGCGTTATGTTTTTGTGTTTTTATTACTAGAAAAATAATAAGGGAATTGAGATTACTAGAATCACGGGTTTGCGTATTCCCCCTAAAATCTTCGAGAAATAATCAACCTATTTTATCGAGAACGCAAAATAATTTTCGGTATTGATTTTAAGCAGGTGTAAGCAATGGCAACATTTGACACCTTGTTGCCTCTTATATATCAGGTAGCACTACCGAAATAGACCCCTGAGAGCTTCTTGTTAATGCCTCTAGTTAGAAATCATAGTAAGTAAACAATTATAGTGAACAGACGCCTACGATTTTAACATACAAACGGATGGTAAAATACGAAACCACGATTGGAAACGTAAACTTTTCAAATACTCTGAAACTTGAAATTCAAACGGAAATGTCACCCATGCAAGAAAAGTGTACATTATAACATATAACATAAAACATATAATCTGCGTGTAAAATGTTAGTCGTGTAACACCCGTTCCATGGCTGGTCTTCTTGTAGCTGTGTTGGTAGGACGGCATATTATTGATACGACCAATGTGTGTCTATATGTCACACAACATATTTGATATCTTTAGAAATGACAACCCATCCCTTCAGTACATTCCAACTAATGACCATTGAAATGAAACTTTCCTGCTGACCAAGTGTTGGTACTCTTTGGAGAGAGTGAGGCTGTATACTGTAGTTCTATTAGTTGTGCTGAGAGATAGACATCTTGATTGGCTAAAACTTATAGATATACAAGTGAACATTAAATCACTCGCAAATAGTATGTTTCTTCGGGTAAACACACAACGATGTTAATCTACACTGGCAGTACAACTAAGTAAATACACTGAACTCTCAAGGTTTCAAAATACAGACCATACAAACTAATGCAATTTCATTTGCAGCAAGACCACTAAAAGCAGTCCAAATAACACAAGGAAACCTTCAAGACAGTTGGAATGAAAATAATGGTTGACATCATATATTGGTTTTCGGTATCATTGGCACGGACATTGAACAACTAATGATGAAATTGAATGAGAACGGCAATAGAAATTAAGGCAACTCTAATATAAAAGTGTCCATATAAAAAAGCTGGGTATTTTTCTGAAGATATTTGAAATAAAATCAGAAACATGAAACGCGCACAAATATAAATGCAGTTGTGCAAGCCCTAAAGAAATATCAGATTACGGAGAGACAGTGGAACAGTATGAATAAGGAGTCTCTCTATAACGTGCGTATGCGCGTCTTCCATAGATATACGTAAATGGTACCAAGTAACATTTTCTTTTTAAATCGCTTCTAATTAATTACATACAATATATATATATATATATATATAATGATATTTATTTATATATAAGTATAAGTATATATTCATATATATAGGTATATATATATATGTGTATATATAAGTATATATATTTATATATATATATATACAGGTATATATATATGTACATATATATACATATATATAAGTATATACATTTATATGTGTATATATATATATATATGTGTGTGTGTATATATATATGTATATATAGATATATAGATAGATAGACAAGTGTTTCTGCTGTTTATTATTTTTGACACAGGGAAGTTTCTTTTCCCGAAATATTAACTAAATAGTTTTATAATCACCCTAACATCACCCAAACAGCTAACACCGCACTATCTAAGATTTTAAGAATAAATAAATAGTAAGTCCCATTTCGAATTCCATCTATTAGTTTGTTCCTTCCAGCTTACATCTTACCCGGAATTGGCATTTCCCACAGCGTTTTAAACACATACTACTACAATTCCCAGCAATGCTTCAAGCAAACTACTATTCTCTACATTTATATATATATATATATATATATACATATATATATAAGTATATATAGATATATATAAGTATATATGTATATATATATATATATATATATGTACATATGTGTATAGATATATATGTAAGTATATATATATGAGTATGTATACATATATACATAAGTATATCACTTTAGATATATATATGTATATATACATATATATATATATAAGTATATATATATATGTGTGTATACATATATATAAGTATATATATATATATGTGGGTGTATACATATATATAAGTATATATATATTTTTTTAATAAATATATATATGTATATATACATATATATTAGTATATATATTTATATATATATCAAAATAAATAAGTATTTACATTCCTATACATATATATACATTTATATATGTATATATGTACAAGTGTATAACAACATATATATATATATATATATATATATATATATATATATATATATATATATATATATATATATAGACATATAAATATACCTATATATACATATTGGTATAAAGAGGTTTATTCACACGATAATGTGTATTCATACGAACATTATTTGTTTATTTACACTAACATCTTTTTAATTTAAACCTCGATTATTATATATATATATATATATATATATATATATATATATACCTTAGTATACATTTTATAGCAGATAACATAACATGTGTTTTCTACTGAGCTATAATATGAATGGTCGCTAACTGAAAGCTCTAATCCTTGAGAGTAATTACACGGCACTATTCACTAGTATCATGTATATTTGGATTGTTTTTCTTTTTAATTATCATATGAATGAAGTGCGGTATATCTGAGTCTTTATAATACAACTGAAGTTTAAAAAACTTTACGTTTTTAACATATTGTTATTCACATTCTTTGTTTACAAGGCCTGCATAGGTTGAAAAATCGGTCGAGGAAGATTTCGTTATGTTAAGACACTTAAAACGCATATTGAATAATGAAATATGCTCACCGAAAATCTGAGTGAGGGTTTCCACTGTGCTGTGAAAATTTAAGTCACGAGCATGATTTGGTAATATGTAATTTACATACCGATCATGTTCCGACATCTAAAGCTTCCGTAACAGAAGTCTTACCTTCCAGTCGTCAGCTTGATCTTTGAAATCCACTCGAAAAATGTCCTCGAAACGCGCAAACCATGTTTCGAATGTCGAATTTGCCATTGGGTCATAATAAAATTCTGTTATTTTTTGTGAATCTGTAGATGTCTTAAGATTTGTTTCTGAAATCGACGATGTAGGCGTGGAAAATCTCTCTGAAAAAAATTCCATTAACCTTAATTGCTGTTGTAATAATTCTTTGATTGTAGAATCCATTTTTTTTCTTTTGAAAAAATTGTAAGTTTATCTCAATCCTTCGTCGCCACTGTTATAAATCATGTAATTTAGGTTATAATAATTAATAACTCGTAAAACAAAATGGATGACTTTTCAACAGAAAAGATTAACAGATTTATTAAAATGTAATTAGAATGAAATGAGTTATTTAGCCGCTGTAACGCGAGATGTAATTTTGATCCAGTCTGCTCCGTTTTAATGTTTACTTTTCACTCAGTAAGCCACTCGATGAGGGGCGATAACTCGTTAATGATCCAAGAGACATAATTCCGTTTTTCTTTAGTTATTCCTAACACACATATACATATATATATATATATATATATATATATATATATATATATATATATATATTAAAATATTTATTTCGATTAAAGATAAGTTATGTATTGTTTTATAATAATCTATCGATCTAATATAAAGCTCAATAAGAGATGTAAGATGAGAATAAAAATGTAATAGATACAATATGTATTAAAACATCAGAATTTCTAAAGCAAGGAGATCCATATCCTTATTTGTGTATTTACACTAACAAAAAAGGGGTTACTTATCTTTTATATATGGATATTAAACTCCTAGCTTTGAATTTCTAATGTTTTTATAAGTATCGTATATTTACAGTGTTTTTTTCTCAGCTTTCACTTCTTGAAGTATATATATATATATATATATATATATATATATATATATATATATATAGTACGGATAATAAAGGGTTTTAACTTTTGTTGCATTAGATAATTTTTAAAAGTGTCGTTTCATCTTATATCAGATATATTTATAGCAATAAACATGGCCAGGTTTATAATAAAACATATTGAGTAAATTGCAGACATCAACAATCGAATTTATAAAAGATGCCCCTGGAAAAGATACTGTAACCGTTTCTTAAAAGGCCCCTCACTGGAATCTATTTCTCTGACGGGGTGTTCTAAGAGAAGTGTACGGTGTTCTCATTAATTTAACATCGATGTGCATTGCCACAATGAAGACAAAAGTTTATATTGATGTCGGATTGCTATAGAAACACGTGCACATTCATAGATAACACTGATTTCCTTGCATAGCAATAATGCACACTGATGATGTGCAGCGGCAAACGATGAAGACGATCAGACATTGGTTTGTATTGAAGAAAATGATGCTGGCATATAAAATCTCTTCTCGGAGCTAAAAGTTGAAAACTAATGCGATGTTCATGACAGATTTGCCTCGGTTGAGTGTGGGTAAAATCCATCATCTTTTACTGCCTCTGTCTGTCTGATCAGCGACGCCTGACCTCGTCCATAAAACTCTTCCGATATCTATAATCAGACATCCTATGTTTATGCCAGGAATGTTACTGGGTTATCTCAGGTGACATTATAATAAGTCAGCTTTAGTTTTATTGCCGGCTTTACGTCAGGCCATGTCCGTGTCTTGGACACTCGACATTTGATTTGATTTTCCGCTGTGAGAAGTGAGATTTCCCGTAGTCTAGAGTCTATTAGAAGATACCTTGAACAGTCAGATTACTGATTGCATCTCAGCCCTTTAACAAATGCGAGAATCCGGGAGGTGCCTGAGAGGAACCGGGCAATTCAGGAATATACATTAAACGCTGTTTAGGTCAGATGCGAGAATCAATCTAATAATCTTACCGTTTATAGGTATGTTACAAAAGTAACGATAGTAGCCCGCGACCAATTGAAAGGGTAACGTATTTTAAAAAGTGAACATGGCTTTTTACATTGAGTATATGTTTCCGTATATTTTTACAACTCCGTTTCCATTTTCATATAATTTAGACAGTATTTGCCGTCGTTGGGGTTGTATACAGAACAATGTATAATCCCAGAAATATTGTAAATGTGCATATTTAGTGTTAATATGTAAATAACATCACGATATTAGTTAATGTTTATATTTATCTTCCTCCCACAAGGAAAGATGTGATACAAGGTCGGGAAAGTGGGGGAAAAAGCCCTCGAGAATTTGAGCACTCTGGCCATTTAAAAATTGCCTTGGCAGCCCCGTCGGCATTCCCCGGTAGGGGCGCCTCAGGCGATTAGCAATGAACTAACACCTCTCTCAAAGGGTGAGAAGGCAAAATCTGGGAGGATGAACCTTCTATAACTGCACAGAACGGACAACCGATAGACCGGCGTAAATCCAGACCCGAAGGCCCGGACAATACCGGTTTATTAGGCGGGAGTTAATGTTATATTCAGCGAAATGACAGAATTAAGCATAAAACGAAAATAACTATCTCATCCAAAATATATTTGAAATAAAATAGATATTTCACGTTAAAATGTAAAACTATTAATATCGTCGGTAACATAGCCTACTTATCTTTTCTTATTAAGAACTCTCTTGAGAAGACGATATTATTAACAGTAAATCTAATACTCTTTAAGTTATAAGTAATTGAATTCAAGTTGTTTATTTCAAATACCTTCCAAAATATGAGAACGAATATTCTTAAACGCGTCCATTGAATTTACGCGATTAGCGGTGAAATTCTTTTTTGAAACATCGGCGTATAAAAAATACAAAATTACTATGTAAAATGTAACCATAACAGACTGTCGGAAATGGTACTTAAGTTCCCTGACCGACGAAAATGGTGTTTAAAATAACTTTAAATTATAATTTACTCAATTTAAAATGTATGTACACTATACTTAAAAAAAACAAGCAAAAAATGCGACCCACAACGAGCGTATATATATATATATATATATATATATATATATATATATATATATATATATATAAGAAGGATTGTCGAAGAGTGATAAACATGCGTGGATGTCCAAATTTATTTAAAACTTCAAATGTTCAATGCAAGGTATATTCTGTAATAAAATTATGTTTATACGTTTATAGCTCTATCCTTAAGCCAAGGCTTTTCAAAGATCGTCATCTTATCATCAGAGGAATTTTTCAGATAGATAAGTTGTCAATAGAAAAGCCAAAGTTCAACATTTGAAAAAATATTAAGAAGAAGATGGGTGAAAAAAAGTTCGAGTAAAAAGGTATTGGGTTTGTCCAGGTAGTAATTGTCAAACAGTAAGGTGTCCAATGGAAGAAGGTTTCAATGGAGAAGAAAAAGTTTCGTATAGGCATCACAGGAAGGCGTTCAAAAAGAAGTAAATCCAATGGTGAAAATTGAGTTCAAAGTCGTAGATAGAGCGTACTTAAACGGAATTAAAATGAAGATATCTGGTCATTTAGAAAGGGCTTCCTCGGCCGAGGAGGAAAATACGTTAGCAATGGAGAAATTGAAGTAGTTCTGAGAAAAAAACCCTAAGTTGAAATCAAGGTCGAATTAGAGGTGGAAGGGAAATATTAAGGTGGAGAATATGGAAGAAGGGTTGGATTAAAAAGCCATGACAGCTGATGGAAAAGGGGGTGGAAGGAGTGAGAGGGGTTTCTGGTGATAAAGTTATTTTGGCATCTGCTGAGCCCGTGCCATTAGAGATGTGCCTGGTAGAGAGATTAGGTCGATTTAGGGTTAGGGTTAGGGTTAAACTTTGGCTTTTCTATTGCCAACTTATCTATCTGTGAAATTCCTCTGATGATAAGATTTTGATTGGCTAAAGGATAGAGCTATAAACGTATAAACATAATTGTATTACAGAATATACCTTGCATTGAACATTTGAAGTTTGAAATAAATTTGGACATTCGTGCATGTTTATGACTCTTCGACAACCCTTCTTTATAATTGCTCTATCTCGTATATTGAGCTTTCACCATTTCACTATAGCTTATTTCTACTAAAAGTTTACTTTTAGTTTCTTACTTATATATATATATATATATATATATATATATATATATATATATATGTGTGTGTGTGTGTGTATATATATGTATATATATATATATGTATATATATAAAATATAATAACACGAAATTACATAATTATCGATGCAATAATTACATCCAACCTTGTTGTTTTTTCAAGCATCTAATCCAGACAATTACATTTTTGAGACTGAAAGGAAATAATTAAATTTACGCTCGACAATTCAAATACAATTAGAGTGAGAGGTTGTAACAATACACCCAATACATCTTTTGAGAGAGGGGGAAATTGTGGACTATCTAATCCTTACGTTTAGTTAGGGAGGGGGAATTACATAATCTACTACAGACATCGAAGGGGAGTGAGGAGGAGGGGCCCTGTTTTTCAAATAAATCGGGTCGTGTCAAAGCTAAGTGTTAATTCTCATTACATTATGACACTTCCCGGCTAGCGATGAATGTGTATTGTAAGAGAAGAGCAAGCCTAAATTGAAATCTGACACAATCTTACTCACACTCATACATAGGCCAGCATAAATATGTAAACATCTTATGTACATAAATACACGCATCACCACCCACACATAATCATAACCATGCACACCTATATACACATATATATGTATCTATTAAACCCACATTTAGTTTAAACATTTTTACCAAATCAGTCAAATCCTCTACAAGAAACATTAAGTTATCAAGCTAGATAGGAAAAAGAAAGAAAGAGAAAGTAGAAAGATATAGAGAAGAAAGAGAAAACTAACGATTAAATGCGCGTCAAAGATCTTCAATTCGTCAACATTCTAAGAAAAGGGAATCTATTTAAAATGATCACGACCTAAATGTTATCTAAAATTATACTCATACACACACAATATATTATACACATGTAATCATATATACGCACACACACATATAAATAAATATATATATATACATATATATATATATATATATATATATATATATATATATATATACATATATACATATAATATATCAAACTTCCTATACACACGCATATAAACCTACCAGAAAACACACTTACACCACACATATACACATCATCGCTCTATATTCTTATTGCCAAATATTAATACAATATAAATTAGAAAAATATATTTAATGAGAAGAATTAAGAAATTACGTCGATTACTTTCTTCATAATTAATCTTATATTATTTTATATTTTATATTTAAGAGTAATTTTATAATCTATGACAATCTATAGTCATCACTTAATTTATGTCTAATAATGTCTAGTGGTAATATTAAGCATTTCTACTTATTTTAATTCAATAATTTGGGTAAAATGAAATATATTATTATATTTTAAATATAATTGTTACTTTTATCCGATTGCATTAGAATTATGATCATGCCGGATCATATCAACTTATCACTTCCACAGTAAAGCGAAAAAAGCCAATACTCGGGTGCCCAAAATTATACTTATCCGAACCTAAATATCTGCTACATATTCAGCACTTTAGCAACACTTTGGCCTTGTCAATTCTCAAAGGATACCTGAACCGATTCGTCAATACATATATGCATACTCATATACACATATACATACATACAATTATACCTCAACGTATACCCCGAGCGTAAATTTAATAATTTTCTTTTCAGTCTCAAAAATGTAATTGTCTGGATTAGATGCTTGAAAAAACCACAAGGTTGAAATAAATTATTGCATCGATAATTATGCAATCTCGTGTCATTGTATTTTATTCTTTCTCTGTTTACCATATTGAGCTCTCATACTCGGATTTCCTCCTCGATTTACTCCATTAAAACTCAATTATATATATATATATATATATATATATATATATATATATATATATATATATATATATATACTGCATATTTATTTTGTTTATTATCTATGTAGGTATACGTTTCGTCCTTTGTGATCGGGACTCATCAGCATGGACATATAACTATTCACTACTGCGCATGCGATTCGAAACAGCAGATTCCGAGTATTTTACAACTAAAATCACAACATCAAGACCACTGGGCCACCGCTAAATAGCGAATGAACAGTGATAATTTAAACACTTTATCCGGCAGCGTTCAACTTAATGAAAAGTACGATGCATGTATAGCTAGCGACGTCATCCTATGTTAATACTACACTTACAGTGCCCATCTAGACGGGTTTTAGGAGCTACAAATCATAAATATTTCTTTTGTTTATTATCTATGCACGTATACGTGTGTAGTTATCATGTTTTAGTGTGGTTAGTATGTTCTAAAAAACATACTAACCACACACTCGAACCCTGCTCCCTTTACAATTGCCCTTTTCCAAACACCGGTCTGTGCCATCTCACCAACTGTGTTTATAAGCTACAGTGCAATAAATGCAACTCGACCGCTATACCTGCGCATAAAGGAGCACTTGAACACCCGTATATCCTCTTTCCACCAGCACACAGAGATTTGCTCTAATACTCAGCGTGATATTCATGTCTCCATCTTACCGTCTGTCAGAAACATTGGAGACCTTAGAATCACAGAACCAATTCTCATCTCCAGCTTAAGCCCCTCACTCATTCAGCGCCACGAGCTCTACTCACCGTTGATTCTATAATATCTACCTCTCACCCTCTGACCAACCCTCACAGCTAACACTCATTATACTCCGTTTCCACCACTTCACTCATTACTTACCTCCTATATTAAATCATCCCCAAACAATCAAATAGACCCCTCCCCATATAAACATCCATCCCAACACACATTCAGCCATAAACCAAAAAAACATATTCAACCTACTCCACTGCCCCACCAAAATAAGTCACCTCATAACCTGGCATTGTTAATTAATTCATCCAGACACATGTAAAATGTATACAAATAACATACAAATGTTAAATAAAAATAAATAAATAAATAATGAAATAATAATGATAATAAATAAATTAATAAATTAAATATCATAAAAAATATTTTTTAAAAACCTATATTAAGAAATATGAAAACAAGATGAAAATAAAGATGTATAAATAAACAAATAAACAAGCAATAATACATACATATATGCACACGTATATATGTGTGTATGTATATATATATATATGTATATATATATATATATATATATGTATATATGTATGTATGTGTATATATGTATTATATATATATAACAACTAATTTATTACGCAGACTTCCACCGACCGAATCTATAAATTAATTCGCATAACAAACAGAGTTACTTCCCCTATATCCTATAGTAAATACATATCACATTAATTCGATGAACTAATTTGATGAAACTCATAATTAATATTACTTCTTGAATATATGCTAATCAATAAATTTAATAAATAATTCTAGAATATGTAAAATGAGAGATTAATTACTTTACTTAATATTAAAATTCTTAAAATACGAAAGAAAAAAAATACGAAGATAAAACACACTGAAAATAAAAAGTAAATAATTAAAATAAAAAATTAATAAAAAACAATATATATATATATATATATATATTATTAAAACTAAGAGTTTATCGATCACCATACACTTATTCAATATTACACATATTTTTTGAACACCACATTTATATACATAACATAACCATAAACATCTTTAATTTCCATTCTCTGCTGTTCTGTCTTTTGGCAGCCATTTTGTTTTGTCAGATTCTCTGCACAGTCAGAGCGATTTATTCTGGTATTGTTTATGTTTGAAAAAGGGAAGTTTTTTTCCCGAAATATTAAATAAATGATTTTCTAATCATCCGGACATCACACAAACAGCTTACGCCACTCTTGCTGTTATGTAAGATTTTAAGAAAAAATAAATATTAAATCATATTTCGTATTCGATTTATTATTTTTGTTCCTTCCGACTTACATCTTACCCGGAATTTGCATTGCCCAAAGCCTTTTAAAAACATACTACTACTATACCCATATATATATATATATATATATATATATATATATATATATATATATATATATATATATATATATACATATATATATATATATATATATATATATTTATATATTTACTTCTCAGTCTACGGAAGAGAAGATACCTTATGAGAACTGTTCACGCCGCACGCACATGTTGATTGTTATATTTCGAAGAAAAAGAGATAATGTGGAAATAGTTATGGAGAAAACGTGAAATTCTAAAAGTTTTCAAATTCACAGTATTTTTTTAGTTCATGGAAACTGCTTCAGACAAGACAAGAAATTACTTAATGTAAGGAGCTAAAAAAGAAAAACACTACTTTAAAGTGAAACACTACTCAACAATAAGTGTTAGATGGATGGATTCCGATTCAGAAAACAGCAAGTATACCCCTTTTGCCAGAAACATCGCCCATCGCATTTTTTTGCTCTGTACATATCCAATATATGACTTCATATGTAGTCTTGGTGTGTAGATTGAACGAACTCAATGAGTTGATACTCTTCAAGTCAACCTCACTATTCTCTATATCAATGATAGCCACACAGTTTTGTTGTTGCTATCAAGGTGTGTCTGTTGTGTTCGTGAATCTGAACGCATGTATAATCAAGTGACTTGCTAATTTTATTCAATTCGCTTTGATTGCATCTCAGCTCCTTTACCAAAGGCGATGCTAATTCTTGTTATGTTAACCAGTCTTTGGAATGTCCTATGCACTCAGACACATTGCCTGCAGTGTTTTCTTTATTTTCATTCTTTATCGCTATCTTTCTACCAGTATTATTCTTATTTTCAAACCAAGACTGTTCACACAAGTTATTATCAGTGATTGTTTACTGTAAATGACAAGTAGTGTGCCCTAGCGGCTTAGTGATAACACGTGCCCCTAAATGTCAAGCACTCACCACTACTGTCGGTAATAATTGAATATTATTTTGCGTCGTCGCAGCAGCCGTAAACGATTGATTCCGCGCTGTCAACGACCATTGTTCTGATATCTGAGTAGTAACAAGACTCTTAAAGTTGGCAGTTCTCTCTGCACCCGAACTGGTTAGCGCTCTCTCTTCTCAGGCTTTCAATTTTCTTGATCTTTCATGATCAGTCTGTGTGATGCCAGGTAAGTCTGGTGTCACAACACATGTCTGGGATTTAGGCCGCATGCCATTTCATGCGTAATATTGATATTATTATTATTATTATTATTATTATTCGTAGTAGTAGTAGTAGTAGTAGTAGTAGTAGTAGTAGTAGTAGTAGTAGTATGTTTGGATTTATCTTTTTCGTTTTCTAGTGCGTCCATGGATAAAAGAACCGGGATTTACATACAAATATCGGTTGGTCTTCTGTGAAACGAAACGGATCCGTACCTTTACCAATGTTTTTTTTTTTGCTTTTTGAAAAAATTACTGGTAAGATAAATAATATGTTGACCTGATGGATGTAGAGTATATAACTATATATGAAGTTCAACACCAAAAGCTCTCATGGACTTTTATAGAAAACATCTTTTTATTAGAAGATCAAAATCGGTAACGTAAACTGTAAGTATTACCGGTAAATTTATACTTTGAAAATTAATACATACATAAATACCTTTTTTGGGTGAAAGTAACCTTAAGTTAAAACAGTCACAGCCAACAAAAATGCTGTTAAATTAAATACATTTCGAAAAGTAATAATCAAGGTACTCAGAAGTCATTGAATGGTATAATATACATATATATATATATATATATATATATATATATATATATATATAATGTACACACTCATATATATATTTACATATATTAGGTTATTTACACTTATCTAAGAAAGCGATGCGGGCATTGGCTACCCTTATGCTAGACTGTGGCATGAGTTGGTCTACCATCCATTCGATTAAAGCTTTAGACGACCATTTTCACATTCCGTCCACTCGCTTTGAAGATTGGCAGGAACTAGGGAGCACACATTTGGCGAGATTACGTCAGATATTAAGTTAAGTTTATTCACCGAGGTAAATCTATTGACCCCATATACGTCAATCATTTCTAGGTAGACGCTTTCGACTAACCCGACATTCTTATACCGTTATTGTATTACATATGTACATATAAAAGGTTTACCTTCAGAATGTGAAATTAGTGGGGGTAGCCGGCTCTGATCGCAAAAGGTAGAAACCGATGCAAAATGTTTTGCCAAAATATAGGCTTCATAATATTCTGAAGACATTACCTTCTGGTCCATTGATGATTGTAGGAGTATAAAATAATACATCGGTTCTCATTCGTCAAAATGCTTGCGGACCAAGCCTCTGATCAACACCTCTAGATTTAACAGATTAAACATAGAAATCTTTTGCGTGTTTTATAACTGTTTTACAGTGGAGACCAGTCCTAAAGGTGTTTTATTTTTATTTCAGAGCATCTATTTCTTTGAAAGCAATTATCATAGTGGTCTGTGTGAGCAATATCAGCGCCGGATTAAGTGGTGTACTAATACTGGCTGTTTGAATTCATTGGAGGGTATGTATGAGCCCCTCAAACCAAACAATTAACCAATCAGTGTATGAGATGTGATACTGGGCACACTCCTTATCAAAATAGAGGGTAAAGGAAGTTCGCATATAAACGAGCTGAAGCTGTTTCAGTTAGCGATCGAGTATCGGTAACTGTGCGATAAAAAGGAATATCAAAGATTTTATTGCACTTTGTATTGATATTAATGAAGGCTAGTGAGTGGTCAGAAGGTTCTAGCAGTGGGCAGAACAGTGGATCAGGTCTTTTAGATGAACACTTATATAGTAAGGATCAAGAACACTTGAATGCTTGCATCGGATACGCGTGTTGATTTGTCAACAAACTGTGTTAGATAATAAATTAGGGAGAAATCGTGACAAGATCTCTCGTTATAATCAGTCTTGTTTGAGTGGACTAACTATTCAACAGTGTGAACATAAATGAAACCAAATACATGAATATTGGGTGAAATATAAACAAAAAACATACGGTAAAATATGTATACGGTACATACACTCTCAAAGATGGTAATTCCGTTAGTGTGCGGACGATAGAGGTCAAATATGAATGGCCTGCTATGAGTAAGGGCTAGAAGGGAACACATATAAGGCAATTCAGGGTGTTCATTGGAGATGCCCCTACTACATATATAGACCTATTTAATGTAGACACAAAAAGCAGTTCGATGGTGATTTTATTGGTTGGGTTTTTATATCATGTTTAAGTAGCATTCAATTATGAAATCATCAAGAGAAGCTGAAGGGTGAATGCCAGTTTCATACAAATAGAATAGGTGCGTATAGGGCTCGAGTAAGTCAATATTAACTCTTAGAATATTGAAACGAAGATCACTAATGTTGGGAAAGGTAATCTGATAGCAGGAACCCACGATATGAATTTCGGTACAAGAGTTAAGCTTTTTTGTGTTTTAAATTTTTTTAAGAACGACAAAAAGCAAAGAGAATTAGTCAGCGGATCATCTTTGTAAACTATTAAATAACGAAAAGTCGTAGTAGTTCAAAGAAATAGGGCATGAAGAAGACCCGCCTCAAACTAATATATGGTATAAACTACATTTACTAAATTGCAATACAACATCCCAACTAGTTTGCACCAGCTTATAGTACAGTGTTCTTGACAGTTACTCCTGGGTTCGCGTCATTGGGTTATCAGGCAGATAACATCCACCCAGATAAAACGCTTATCCACAGCATCCTTATTATTAACACTTTTAAAAAGATGAAGGAAAGTCGACCTAGTTAAGTCATCTCCATGTACGGCGAACCCTAAGAACACACAACGACATTGTGTTCTCTTTTTGTAAAGAAACGTCTCTCGTGGAGGGTGAGAACTAAGGAAATGAGTATGGGAAGCAAGAGTTCATGCATTTTCTTCACAGAGGGTGTACAAAATAGATGACAGTGTTGTGCACTTATACGACGCGTACAAAACTCACTCCTAATTAAAAGATGTTTGAACAGGCACAATGCAGAGCACAGGTTTTACATCATAGTGTTTCCCTCTCCGAGGTAGATTATCCAAACAGATCTAAAGTTCTACTCACCGATTAGGTCAACTCTGCATCTGTCTACTATGCAAGCTATTTCGACTCCCTCGCGTGAAAGAACTAAATATATCAATTTTTTACTTGCAATAATATTTTATGTCTCTTCTAGAAAAACAATTTAGGAAAGTTTGCTTCATAATTTTCGAAATTCAAGATATAAGTTATTTTACTACAAAAAAGTTGACATATGCTTGCAGGAAACAATTTTCAGCAAGGGAAGAAAAATGTAAGAACGCATGCCGCGCTTAATATAGAAAACAGAAAGAAAGAAATAATGGAACATGATAGCAACCTTAAACCATTTTGTTCTACGCTGGATGCGATACGATGTTTTTTTGTTGTTTAAATAATCACTACATGAAGGTATTTATAGAAATTAAAGTTTAAATTAAATTTACTGCAAAAGAGCTACCGCATTTAACAGCATAAGTTTATTTTAGTGAAAAGGAAAAAGAGAATATCAAAACGCATGCTTCGCTGAAGATAGAAAAAGAAACAGATATAAGTGGATATCATAGCTACCGACAATTCTTCTGTTCAACGTTAAGTAGGTGTGGGCCACACTAGAAGAGACACGTTTACTTTGGTGCGTGGAAAAAAAGAATGCCGTAACACTTGTCCCGTGGAAGATAGAACACCCCCCCCCCACACACACACATATATATATATATATATATATATATATATAATCACATAAATATTGCTGACAAAATAGAATGTAATAAAATGTGTCCCGCTGAAGATAGAATATACATATACATATATATATGTATATATATATATATATATAAATATATATGTATATATATATATATATATATATGTATATATATACATAATAACATAAATATTGATGACAGTCGACACTAATTAGTGTGTTACATTCTATCACTCAATCAGGTAACAATAATGGTTTTGTATTCATTATGTAAATATATCCGAACTTGAATAATTGAAATATATATATATATATATATATATATATATATATATATATACATACATATACATATACATATATATTTATATATATATACATATACACATATACATATATATATATACATATATACATATATATATATACATAGAAATATATACATATATATACATATATATATACGCATATATACATATATATATACATATATCCATATATATATACGTATATACATATATATACATATATATATATATATATATTTATATATATATATATACATACATGTATGTGTGGAGATAAGTGTAACACTTGCAAATTGCTCGCCATTTGTTATCAATAGAATGATTTTTCTGGGTGGTTTTGAGGTATACAATAATCGGACACTAACGGAGCATTGCACTCTCAGAGTTCTCTTAAATCTTTCATTTTCCACTGACATGTTACAAATCAGACGTAGATTGTTCTTTTTTCTAAACACCTGAAGAGCCATCAACCTCCTTCCTTTAGATTTCTGAGGCGTTAAATGACAAAGTAGACATCCATAAACCGACACGTTTGATCAGGAAGTCAAAGGTCTCACGCCTAGAGACCCCCCACCATTGTCTGTAACTCACGAGGATACTGACCCCTAGCAATAACTATAAGATAATGACAAGATTACGATCCACTTAACAGAGAATGAAAGCATCCGCTGGGATAATACTCCGATTCGTTTAACTCGCGTCACTTCAGTATCGTAGACGGCATTACGCCGTCCATTAAAGGCGCAAATTAAATAAACGCGTTTTGAATGTGTAGATAATGGTAGAATTCAGACTCAAGTACAATACCTACGTTTAACTTAATTGAACAGACTCTCATGAATTCATAGTATGTTAAAAAGTATCACTTCTTCTGAGTGAAAATAAACATCTGTAAAAATAACGATATTAAATATTCATAAATATATTTTCTTGAATAGTTAACGGCTAATATTTAGCGTCATCTATCAGACATATTAAATATTGAAATCTGTACTCACAGATATGTGTTATTATAAGATTTGTTTCCACTACTAAAAATGAATAAATGTCTAAATTTGATTATACAGAGAAATGACAAATGTAAATAGACGAACGTATTATCAGTACTAATAAAAAACTGCTCTCAGAAAAAGACGGTGGATTTTGACAATAACATATTTATTATTTACCCTTGCTGATTAATTGTTGAAATGTGCTGAGAATATGACAATGAGGGGAAGGACAAAGAAAGAGAAGGAAAAAAGTGATATTAATTTTAGCGAGGTGAACGTAGTTTTGTGCAGGCAGTGTTGATGATTTGAGGTTAAATTGTGGACAAAAGAGGTTTAAATATCAAAATATTTGTGAGGATGTATAGATTGTGTTTATTTGTAAGGCTGCAATTCTCGGTTAAGTGGTTTAGATTCGTGATTAATGGAAATGTATGTGAGGAGCGGTTTGTGTGTGAGTGTGTATACTGGGACCAGTAAATAAGTGCAATTGAGAACGAAGAGAAAAAAGGTTAACCATTATCTGCTTATTAAGGGGGATAGATTGTAGAAGCCATTTGGTTGGCTGATGGTGTTAGAGGCTGTGATTAGTGCAGTTTCCAGCCTCCATTGTCATATTCACAGCACATTTCAACACTTTCCTTCTTACTTACTTATATTTACCCATTCATGACATAGCCAGCTGAACAATACTCCTACGTTCCAAAAATGTCACAGCTAACCAAAACAAAATCTCCCCTCTCCTTCCTAACCCATATCGCACGTTCCACTACTTCTTTCACACTCTCACTCACCCACCCCGCCCACTTTCAAATTATCTTCATTTCTTCATATCTTTTTCTAAAACTATGACACTACCTACACACAAAAGCCACAGAGTTTCCCCGTCCTCCCCTCTTTTTTCACCAGCCCCTCAAAATCCATGCCACACCTTACCACAACACACACCTCAGCACCTCCTCCCTTCTCTTCCACCTTAAGACAAATTCCCTAAAACTCCAACCCTTTCCCTTGTTCACTCACAGCCATCCACATTCATTTCACTCCCTGCCACTGACATCTCTCAGCGCGGACCTTGGTTCAGTGCTGTCAGCAGCCACGGCTACTAATTTTTCTCATCGACCCATAATGTCTACCCAATATTTCGATGTACTTGTATGGCATTTTTCTTAAAAATATCATCCTGAGAAAATAAAGACGAAAAGTCGATGAATATATCAAAAATAATATCTCTTGGTTGTTCCTTTTTCATTTCCCATTACGTCGGATGTCTATCATCCTTCCTTTCTCATATATATATATATATATATATATATATATATATATATACATATAGTGTATTAAGGCAGCATATTTTCATTTAGGCAAACATTATTAAATAGCACGGAGTGGTTTTGTTTGATGCGACTTTTTTTTTAATTGTCCATCTAATGTTTCGGTCACATTGATGTAAATATGATCCATGGGTTTCTTGTTCCATTCTTTTTTTCTTTTTTGCAAGTACTTTCGATTTAAATCGTCAAATCATCTTCAGGCGGTATTAGTTTAGGTGTCTTTACAAATTATGACTTTACTGTTGTGCTCATTTTTGAATTATAACGTCAAGTAGTTTATAACTTGAAAAAGCGTCTGTAAAGTTGAAATATACATGAGAGCGTGATAGCGTTCTACACATATGAGAGATTTAAAAGTTTGACTGTTTAAACCGTTAAGAAATTGATGACGTTAAAGAAAGTGCATACAATTCAAACGCATAACTACCTAATGGCTAAGAATTTGGTAATTTTAATAATTATGCTAGACACATTAAAATGTTGCGACTAGTTTCATAATTGACATTATTAATTGTGGGATGTTTAGTTTTTATGTAGAGAGTTTCGAGTATTTTTAATTTTTTGATATTGGTATAGTGGTGTATTATTTTGGTATTGTTAACAAGGATGTTTCTATATTGGGAGGGCGTAAAATTATGTTTTTTTTAAGTGTTGTAGGGTGAGTCTTCGTGGTAGTGTTGTAGAAGTGAAACCTATGTAAGAATTAGTTTGTTTTATTGTTGCCGGAGATACATTCTCTCATAGGGCAATGTAACTGATATATTATATTATATATATATATGTATATATATATATATATATATATATATATATATATATATATATATATATATGTATATATATATATATGATTAATTTGATTATGTGCACATTAGTTTAATCGCCACAAACAACATATATATATATGTGTGTGTGTATGTATATATATATATATATATATGTATATATATATATATATGTATATATATATATATATATGTATATATATGTATATATACATAAACACATTTAATTAATCAAAACATTACTAGTTTTCCAAGAATTAGAGTGTCAAGTTCATAATAGACTTGATATTTTAATTCTTGGAACAATAGTAATGTTTTGATTCATTAAATGTTGTTACTATAGCTATAGTTGATCTATCATCAATCGAGCTGATACCTATAACGACAGTGCTCGATTCGATTGTGGTAATGTCTATTCTGAGATGTCTATACTTGATGCACCCAGCCTTGAGCCATATATCATCCGTTAAAGTCAAAATGGTCTTTTGATCTAAACTGATATATGTGCACATATATACATATATATATCTATATATATATATATATATATATATATATATATATATATATTTATTTATTCTGGTACAGAAAAATTAGTACAACATTCGTACCGTCGGTTTCAAGCACGGAAGGTCTTACCCATCCGGCTCTCTTCAGCTTCTGTTGTCCCGACGGTACGAATGTTGTACTAATTTTTCTGTACCAGAATAAATAAATATTATGCTCTTAATTTTTAACTTTAATTCTTAATTAATCGAGCACTCTGCTGGGATTTTTCCTACCATTTTACAAAGTTATATATATATATATATATATATATATATATATATATATATATATATATACATACATATACATGTATATACATTTACATATATACCTATATATATATATATACATATATATATACATATATATACATATACATATATATATACATATATATACATATACATATATATACATATATATATATATATATATATATATATATATATATATATATATATTTATATATATATATTCTCAAATTTACGGTCATTTTAATACTCTACTACATTTGTAATTTGTTGATCTAAAGTTAATTTGAAAGCAAACTAATCGGTGCATTAATTCCTAACGTTAATTAGTGAAGAATAACCTGGGGCATTGCGTGCTTCATTTATTAATTTTCTCTGACGTTCACTAATTATATTCGTGTCTAATAATTTGCCAATTAATGTGTTCTTTACTATTGTGCTATTCTAATAGAAAGATAAACGTACACTTAGGATGCAATGCATACAGGCAGATACATACACACAAAAATCATATATATATATATATATATATATATATATGTATATATATATATATATATATATATATATATATATATATATATATATATATATATATATATATATGTATATGATTGAATCTCCCATCCATTTCGCCGTATGAGTGCCCCACCAGGGGCTGCCCGCGCATGTAATTGTAATTGCAAGGGTTGCACAATCGCCAACAACAGCTCTCCTCATTCGACAATGCTTGATTCAAATGGCAAGTAGTGCAAGATGACTGGAAACAATGCCGAGATAAGCAGAGAGCACATACAGCACCTGGTATTCCCAAATGGTCACCTATCTAGTATAGGCCATATATATGTATATATGTATATATATACATATATATATATATATATATATATATATATATATATATATATATATATATATATATATAAGTAATGAAAATATATATGGCAATCAAGCTACACAGGGGCTCCCGTGTTTCATCCCCGGGGGGGAATCGTCAGGCTAAATGCATGGAGTTATTTTTGTCAGGTGTTTTTATATACATGGCTTGCTAGTAAACCAATCAGATTCTTTGTTGTTCCATCAGCCAATCGTTGGGCTTCCCTCGAACAAAGGCTTTGTTGGTGACGCTCCTATGCGTATCCTATGTATTGTTAACAATGGAGTTACCGATATCATGTTTCCTTTGTTTTGTCAATACAGTGGGCGAATTTATTTTAACACGTGGTTTCTTGTATTTCTATTTTAGGTTTTAAATTAAAACTTGTTCAGTTTTTTTTTATGTATTTAGTTAATTATTTATTTATTTATTCATTCATTTATTTATTTTTATTTATTTATTTATTTATTTATAAATTTTATTTATTTTTTTATTTTTTTAATTTTTTATTTATTATATATCATTTTAAGGTAAATGTATTTATGTGTAAACAGCTGTTTGCTATTTCACTTCTAGAGTTTAATAGGTTTCGGGGATCTTTAAAATTTAGGATTTCATATTTTTCATTTAGGCATAATCTACACGGGTCGTCTAAGTTTCTACATGTACTGGCCTGTCTTACTATTTTCCATTCAATTATTGGTGAGTGTCCATTTTCTTTGAGCTCCCAATAATGGTTAGCTAGTGCTGTTTTAGTTCGACGTTGAAGTACTAATATATATATATATATATATATATATATATATATATATATATATATATATATATATATATAACAATGATAATGCCCACAGGCTACTCCATGTTTGTATATATATATATATATATATATATATATATATACATATATATATATATATATATATATATGTACATATATATATATATATATATATATATATATATATATATATATATATATATAATTTATTCAGATATTGTATATTACATATTTCAGCAATGTACCGCGGTTTCATACAAAAGGGCAGATTTAGACATCTATAGTAAATCTCTGTGTCCAGTGGAATCATCGGAAAGCTGAAATGATTGTAGTCACGTCCCGATAGGGAATGGCACCAACAATGACAGAAAACGGGTTTCTGTCATTGTTGACGGGGTTGAAAATCAAATAATTACCCCGGTAATTAAATAGTAAATATTTAGCCATGAGCTGTTATCTTCATGGCATTGCACAGAACGTTTTTGTCTAATTATAATTCATTATGTACGAGTTATCACGCACTAAAATCTACATTTTAATTTGACTACATTTATTTAAAGCAAAGGCTGACAATTTAATTTCTAAATACGCTTCCCGTTTGACTCTTTATATAAGTTATTTCAATTATTCTTTCACTGCGTTTATTTTCTAATTTCCCCACCTTTTTGTTTGAAATATGTCTTATTCCCCCGCAACTCCTAATTATACCTGTACGCTAAAACGAATGAGATTTTTTGCCAACGGAAAACGAAATTGTCGAAAGGAACTGATTAAAATTGCGATGCTGCCGAACGTTTCCTCTCTAATTTCTCCCATCGCGCTCCAACTTAACGGTGTTGGGGAGATGAGATCATATCAGAACTACACGCCGGCTCACAGATTACCGGAACGTCAATCAGAGAAATTTCTTTCTCCTTACAGAAATAGATCTCCAAACACTCCAGGGAAATTACGGACAACGTAATGTTCAGCCCCAAAAGATGCCGCAAGAATCAATTTCAAATGACAACTAATACGTTCTATGTAATTTAAAGTCACATTACCGAAAAACCAATGAAGAGTAATTATGTCCTGAAACTTTATGTACTTTAACTTTTTCTTCTGTTTCCATCATCATCATCATCATCATCATCATCATCATCATCATCATCATCATCATCATCATCATCATCATCATCATCGCCATCATCATCATCATCATCGTCGCCATCATCATCATCATCAGCAGCAGCAGCAGCAGCAGCATCATCATCATCGCCACCACCATCATCATCGTCGCCATCATCAACATCATCATCATCATCATCATCATCATCCTCCTCCTCCTCCTCCTCCTCCTCATCATCATCCTCGCCATCGTCGTCATCGTCGTCATCATCATCATCATCATCATTGCTATTATTATCATTTTATTATTATTATTATTATTATTATCATTAATAATATCATTAGTAGTAGTATTTTCAATCGCAAGAAATTTTCACAACAATCATGATCACTGATTGCTTCCTGACTGATATTAACAAGTGATGCTCTCTGGACTTTGAGTGACAATAATTTTCCCAACACTATCCGCCTCTTTCGATAATCGTTGCAAAAAGTATTGCATCATTGGAACACGCGTTATACGTCGATACCTCGCTGGCATTAATATCATTATTTAGTTATTATGATCATTTTTATTATTATTATCACTATAATTATATTATTAGTAAGAGTAGCACTAGTAGTAGTAGTACTACTACTACTACAACTACTACTACTAGTAGTAGTAGTAGTAGTAGTAGTAGTAGTAGTAGTAGTAGTAGTTGTTGTTGTAGCGGTAGTATTTCAGTGATTGCTCACTTTATATAGCAAGTGGTTTGGTCTGGAATCTGAGAGACAAAAAGTGTTCCCAGGTTTCCATTATCCTCCGCCATTTTTGCACTTTCTACCTTTGTCCTTAACCGATTCAAATCACTTAGCGTTAATGCGAACGTCGTTTAGAACTGATTTCTCTTTACCAACAAACCTTGGTATTCTCTGAAATTTAAATGAGAATACGGCTCCCTAAGGTTCCAGTTCTCTCCGCATCCTTCCAGCCGAGATTTGGTTAGTTCTTTCCCGCATCGGTATTTTCATACTTCTTGACCCTTCACGACGGTTATATGTGGTACCAGCCAAGCATGTGTGCATGTCTGCGAATTTCTGTGTGTGACAGCGGAGGGGGGGGGGTGCTTTTAAATGTATTCCACTTTTTACATCACTTGGACTTGCGAGATGTCTTTCTATATGTTGTTTTCTATTTAAAAAAAATGTGACAGGTCAGCATTCGTTTATTATGTTGGTTGGGTTAGGCTGTCATTATCATCATCATCATCAACATCAACAGCAGAAGCAGCATTATCAGCATCAGAATCATCATCATCATCATTAGTATTAGTATTAATAATAGACATAATAGTAGTAATTGTGTTATCGTTTAAGTGGTTCCTGTTAGTAGTAGTATAAGTAGTAGTAGTAGTAGTAGTATTAGTAGTAGTAGTAGTAGTAGTAGTAGGCGTAGTAGTCGCAAAAATATTGCCGTCATTTATTGTTGTCAGTTATTATTATTATTATATCTATGGGTCTCATGTATATCATTATTATTATTATCATTATTAGTATGATCATTATAATTATTATAATACCTGTTATTATTATTATCATCATTATTAGTATGACCATTATAATTATTATAATACCTGTTATTATTATTATCATCATTATTAGTATGACCATTATAATTATTATAATACCTGTTATTATTATTATTATTATTATTATTATTATTATTATTATTATTATTATTATCATTATGATTATTATCATTGTTATTATGATCATCATTATTATGATCATCATTAAAATTACAATTATTATCATTAAAATTACAATTATTATCATTATTATTAGTAGTATTATGATGAGTAGTACTAGTAGTAGTAGTTTGGCCTGAATTTTTTTTCCGGGGACGGAAATAAATTTTGTTTTCCACAGGGTGGTTAGTGGCAGCAAGTTCATCCAATACCCTAGTACATGTATCATAATTCCAGTAGACTAAATAAATGTCAGTTTAGTTACAGAGGTGAACCATAGATTTGACCGCTTTTGAGCATTTACCATCAAATAACGCTAGAGGAAAGAAATACTAGTTACGTCTTTTCTGCGATAAAGGGTCCGTATAAAATAGAAATGGGCACACTCCACTAAATTTCAAACTCGATAATCAGAAAGGATCTGACCAAGAAATATTTGATTTCATAAATAGAAATAACAGCAGTGAAATCCTGAACTATGATAATTTTTACAATTACAAAGTAAATTTCCAATTAAGGCGTCTTTACTGAACGAAATTATTAGTGGATATATTGTCCGCTCACCGACGTCGACCTTTAATTTATACAATATAGTAATCGAGATAGCAACTGTTTGATTCCACGCGTTTTGTCAGCTGCGACAATCTAACAACTGCACCATTATATCGCTTAAATTACATTATTTAAACCTTGGCTAGTGCAGTAAAAGTTATGCGTTAGGTCGTTTAAGTTGTCATCCTGTTCTTACATGACACTTTGGAGTGTCTTTTTTACTATTCCATTAAACATTGAATTGGGCTGGAAAAGGGATCGAATAAACCACATGGTACATATGTAGATTATTGGTCCCCCGATTTATAAAATCAGGAGACTTATGTTTTGAGGCATTTCCGTCCGTCCGTCCGTCCGTCCGTCCGGATTTTTACTCCGCAACCATCCATTGAATTTCTCTGAAATTTTGCATGAAGTTGTAACCTTGGTCAGGTTAGAAAGTGACATTCTCCGATTTTTGAAAAAAAATCTGGTTAGCCCCCAAGGGGGTCAAAAGCCCCCAAAATCAAAAAATGACATTTTTTGCACCATAACTTTTCATCCATCCATTCAATTTTTCTGAAACTTGGTCAAAATGTGGAGGCAATTGTTCCTAATAGAAAATAAATATTGCTGACCTTGGAAAAAATCTGGTTCGTGCCCTCAGGGGGTCAAACGCCCCCAAAATGGCAAAAAATATTCTCCCATAATGTTTGATCCATCCATTTAATTTTTCTGAAACTTGGCCAAAATCTAGACGCAATTGTTCTTGAAGTAAAATGAGCATCCTTGACCTCAGAAAATTCTGGTTATCGCCCCCAGGGTGTCAAAGGGGTGTCAAAATGCCCCAAATTGCCCAAATTTATTGCATTTTACACTCGCCACATCGTCTCACGTACAAAGGGGGACCACGCATGCGCGGTTTGTTATTCTTGCATTCATTGTTGCATAAGAGGTCGTTTACAATTCAGGAATACAATGAACTGACGTCCATGAAGTCTGTCGAGGGTGATAGCTATTTTAAGTCCATATTCACTATTTCGAAGTTATTGCCCTAATTGACTTTTTTCTCTTCATTCCAGAAGATATTTCTTCACTTATTCAAGTATTTCGAATTTCTGTTTTGTCTTGACATCTTCTGCAATATCCTGTTCTAAAAATGTATACTGTACGTCGAATCCGAATGCTCTATTACAGCCTAACCCTTTTTGTACCACAGAGGAACTGTTGCAATTATTCTCAAACGTTCTATATTATAAGACGCCTCTGCTTTATATCTGTATTTCATAAGTAGTACAGAATTACTCTAATCCACCACGTCTTTGAAGACAAGTGCGTTCTTCTTGCTCTATGGCATTTTTTTGCGAAGTGATCCTTTCTTTCTTCATGCATGGTTCGCTTATTCTCGTAATTTGCTTCAGTAGGAATTTAGTTTCGTCTCTCAGAGCAGCCTTGTTTATATAGTATTGTATGTGTTTTGCATATCTTATCTATAATTAAAGGTTTCCTATCACATATTAAGTTTTTCGGATTTGTTATATTTACTGGTTTATAGTTTCCCATTTCTATTTTTTACCTTTCATCCTGAATTGGTACATAAGGCATTGTAGTTTTAATTTGTCATCATCCATGGATTCCTTGATATGGTAAGTAAGTCTAATTGTTTCACTATTCCATGTATTTGATGTACTGTTATTTCGCTGATATATCCGCTAGTCATATTTGTTATATTTCGGAAAACTTTTCCTCATGCAGTTTATTATTTTTTTCATATTTAATCTACTGTTTGCGGTTAAGCAGAGCTGTTCCATCTTCCTTGTAATCTGAGCTCGATTTTATAATAACATGATATTACTAGTACATTCTCTATTCGTGGTGCATTTGCTCTTTTTGATTTTCTATGTTATGCACTATTACTTTTTAATACATTCCTTAGTTTATTATATTGAATTACATTGAATGAAAAGTGGTCACATTCTTATAATTGCGACGGGATACTTGCAAAACATAGTTTTTTTAATCTTTTTTTACGAAGGCTTTCATTTTGTTGTAATATTTTGTTCCTATTGTATTGAAGAACACCTGCCTTTAATAACTTGGTGTAAATGTGTTCTTAGCATTCCTGGTGTATTGGAGAAAACACACTGGTTTTGATTTGTTTATTATGTTTACCTGTCCCATTATATAAGAGTGTAGGTGTACTATCACAGAAATAAATATTATTTCAGATAAACGTTTAAGTTATAAGTCTGAATATCAATTTACATATGAAATCTGAATATCAAGTGCCATTCCCGAGGAGCTTATTTCTGCTAGTCAGTCTGGGAAATAAAATATTATAATATCCGGATATTATACTACGTAGCTTGTACACGCAAACACGTATATAGCCATAAACAATGTTTTGCTAAACGATGCCTACTTAATAATACCGTTCTTACATAACGTTGTAAAAATATGTGTTTAGCAAAAACGTCTAAACCATATTTTTGTTACATAAATTAAAACAAATAACTTTTGTATTTTTGTGATTATTCAAACTACAATTCTTATCTCGGATGTTATTCTGGCAACGTTTCGGCCGATTTAACCTCTGACCTTCTTAACGTGGGTGTTGTTAAATTCGGGAATAGTCATGTCGAACTCTGTAATATGTACGAAATTTCGAAGTCAAACCTTTATTTAATCAACAGGTGTAGTTTATTATTTTTCAGTCAGTCGTGACCGGGTAATAGTCTTAAGTAATTCTTATTTGTATTCTAAGAATCACCTATATTTGTAGAATTCACCTTTCTGTAAATTCCTTTTTTCCCATTAGAGACTATTTTATTTATAATTTCTTTCAGTTTAATATTCCAAATTTTTTAAATTATTAAATTTATAAAATGTAATCGTTATTATTCTGGTGGTTTCTATTCAACTTAATTTGACGATGTGAAGGATGAACATAACAACACTGAGAATTAAGTTGAATAAAGTAAGTTCCATTTACCCAAACTTTTGTCGCCGTTTTCAGATAGAGTAAGTTTAACTGCTCTTTGTAACGGGGAACTATTTAACATTGATCCTGGGAACAAAATGTTATGGGAAAAACTATGTTTAGAACTAACTGTGTTAATTTAGCTTATATAAATAATTTTGTAGTATTTCTTATTAAAAGTAATCGCTCACTAAAGAAAATGACATAGTGTTTCCGTGAGTCCGAGTGATACCAATCTCCCTAGATATAGTATTTTCTACCCCGCCTCCCTTCATAGTTTCAAATAATTTTGTGTTTCTCACCAGCGATTATTATTGAAGTATCGCTAATAAATATTGATATTTTCTTCATGAATTTATATGAGAATAAGCCTTCTCAGGATTCTAATAATCGCCGTGCACTTAAAGTCGAGGTATGTCCATGCTCCTTTACCATGCAATTAAAGTGATATTTATGTAGTGCTTTCTCCATTTTGTCTTAACTTTATTTCAGTTATATTCATGCACATTTCCTGTGGTATAAGACTATGTTCATTCAACCCGTATTTCTTATAAGGCGGGTACAAGATTATAGGAATTATCTCATACATATATATATATATATATATATGTGTGTGTGTGTGTTAGGGAAGGGTCAGTTTATTCGATACCTAGCTGTTTATTATCATGACCATTAAATGAAATGAGGTTGCGTACTCACAACAGCTGTTTACTATAGAATGTTCGCTGGTAATCACAGTTGGTCCTCTCTAGAACTTAAGTGACAATAATTCGCATGAAAGTTCCATTATTATTATAATTATTATTATTAATATTAATATGATTATTATTATTATTATTATTATTATTATTATTATTATTATTATTATTATTATTATTATTATTATTATTTACTTACTTACCAAACGGAGAAACTATTCAGTTGACGCATATACGAAAGTGTAAACACCTAAAACATGTGTGAAATTACGATGGAAGTGTAACTGATAAAAAACCGAGAAAGTATCTTCATGATAGAACTGCATGCAGCTAATTCCTCTCTGACGCTCTATTTTCGTAAGCATTGTTCCAGAAGTCAACTTGCAAAGAATTACTCAATAAAATGCAAGCCAAAACTTGCATTAGATGTATATATGCTATTGTTCAAACCTTTCCAACATTTCAGAATTCATTGTCACTTTCCACAAAAGAATTCCTTGTGAAAACGATCATTTCAAAACACGTTGAAAATATACTCAAACGGCTATTGTCTCATTAGTTTCTTATATTTTTTCCAAATTTCTTTTTGATATTTGTATATGTAAATCTATATGCGTCTGAGTGCAAGTGGTGTCTTCTTCTTGTCCTTTTATAGTGGAACTCTTTCTCTATTCTCTTTAAGGTTCAAAGCATCGGAAGAAAAGCCTAAGTGATATAAAGGAAGTCCATTAGCCGTGAAAACAAACCGAGCACACATTATGCATGTATTTGCCAACGTTTTCACTGGCAGCAAGAAGGCAATATCTTTCATAATGCTCTGAATGATATGCGTATTTGTTGAACCAGTTTCGTAAAACATAAAAAAGAGATACAAGAAGATTTCCTTTTTGTGTTACCATTCGCCGCTATAGCAGAGAAGAACATAGCAGAATTAAGAAACTGCAATAATATAAGTATTACAGTCAACAATAAGTACTAAGCGGATGAGAGGAAATGCGAAACTTTTGGTGTTGGTGAAGATATAGTGTAACATGCATGATGAGGTATTAATGAAAAGTCGCTTGAAATTTGGTCAGATTCAACTGGTTAGGTTCTACTAGTGACGACACCGGCTATGTTCAGAGAACGGTTTTATTTGATCTGATCCCAAGCTAAACAATTCTGGGACGGAAAGTCATTTGATGGTGCCAGAAAACACTTTTATTAAGGCATAGCATGGCAGGCTGGTGTGGTCTGAGAACATCTAAATAAATACAAATAAAAACTACCCTATGTGTAACGCCTTTTATAAAAGATTATCCTTTTAAAAACAGTGTCTCTCTCTCTTTACCTTTCTACCGGAATTCTACCTCCCCTTCTCTCTATATTTCGCTCCGACTGCTTCCCTCTCAATAATCTCTCCCTTATATCTGTCTTTCCACTTCCCTCTGCTGGAACTGATTGGGTAGAATAGAAATACGGAATGACAACAGAAAACAAGAACGCTCATGTCTTTTTAAAACAGCAATCTGTAAAAATAAAAACAATTATCTCACATTTTGTTACAAGCATGCGCTCATTTTAATCCTGGTCAGTCTAAGATAAAGCATACTACAGTAGTGTGATGATAACCAGGTCAAGGTCACACTGACTTCGATAACGTAAAATCTTATGTAGTTTCTGATGTTTGCCGAACACTCTCGGGGAAGAATAATTACTACAAGAAGATTACCAGTTGCCACGGCTAAAGATACAAGACTTGTCTTAAAAAGTATCCGAACATAAGCCAAGAGAATATATTTCAAATACATGACGGGGCTGGGGCTTTAATTCTCTTCTAAGTAGGCCCCTTGTGCTTGCACATACTTAGCCAACCGATCCATCCACTGCCGGAAACACCTCTGGAAGTTTTATTTTATAATAGGGTTCATCTCGTCCGTCGCGTTCTGCATTATCTCTTTTTGTTTCGCACCCTCTAAACAACAGCTGTACTCCGAGTAGTTTGGGACTGGTAACTCTGCGTTGATGGGCGCCCATTTTTTGAATCGGTTGACATACCCTTTAATTTGTGTTACACATCGCATCTTCTCCAAACAACTGCTGAATTTTGCGCGACTTCCAGAGGTGTTTCCGACAGTGGATGGATCGGTTGGCTAAGTGTGTGCAAACACAAGGGGCCTACTTTAGTGGGGATTAGGGTCCCAACCTGGCAACGTATTTTTCTGCCCTGATGTCGGATACTTTTTTAGACAGGTCTGGTTAAACAATATAATGAGACATACATTCGAACGTAAAATATAATGGATCAAAAAGTGATTTGCAGCTTCAAAAGAAACCTTCTATTGATACCTAACAGGACGAGCCGGCGTTGTCTGGGTGCATGTATGCTATATTAAAATTTTAAAAAAGCATGGGTAATATATTTTTATAAAATGTTCTCTTTCTCCAACATTCTTTCCAAGTGTCTCTACCCTTTTCTTCTTCTCCGGACTACTTCCGCTTTTTTATCGCTTTATTTTCCCCAGCAACTCCTCCTCTCTCTATTTACTTACATCACTATATTTCCTTTCTATCTGTCTCTATATCTCATTCAGACAAAGCCTCCGATATAGTAGAAAAAAAGAAAAAACTCGAAAAAGCTAGGAGACTGATTGAGCTTGTATCAATGTGTGTAAACAACTAAGGATAAGAATGAACAACGTAATATTTTGACACTCTCCAGCACAATGATAGCACCTGGTGAACCGATGTCTGGGAGTCTACAGTAATCTTATCATAACAAGGTCGGGATCACGCTGCATTAGATGAAGTAACTTACTCGTAAATAAATAGTATGTAGTTTTCGATTTTAGCCAGCCACACAGTCAGAGGTATAACAAGGGCAAGGATAGTACCTGTTCCATGAAGGATACAATTAATTCCCCGAAAAGAAAAGATGATTTAAATTGAACGAAATATCGCATTTAAGCACTTAATTGGCAGCCTATTTTGAAAGTGGCCATCCTTGGGTAAGGTGTCTATACACAATATTATGATGTTTTTGTTTAAATTTCTCATCAACATACACATGTGCTTTATCCTTTACCCAGTACCATCAGCGTGGAGGATATGTGTTCTTCCAGCCGTACGATTTGCAAACTCGACCCAAGTCAAATTTTAACTTTAAAGTCTTAACATTTAAATTGATGCGGCGAACACAACATATATGAGAATAGGAGAACATTAAAGTATATAATTTTCTTTACAAACGGACATATCAAGTTGGCTGTCAGTAAAAGCGTTCAACAATCCACATAGGCGAAATATCGCATATATATATATACTAGCGGTACCCGTCGCCCGGCGTTGCACGGGAGAAAGTACTACCTATTGCATAAAAAAGAAACCGCCTATTGTTCTCCCCCCCTTCCCCCGCTCTACCGTGTTGGTGAACGTTTTAAATTATAAAAAAATGAAAGCAGAATGGGATCGAACGCCGATACTGGCGATAATGGCGATAATGGCGAAAATGAAACCTCCCTTCTTAACCATTGCGCCACAGTTACAACTTGAAATATACATGTGAAAATAGGCGAGTTAAGCTAAGCTTGTTTACTGGCAGTTTCTGGCGACGCAAATTTAAGTTCAATAATGACACGGTTTAGGTAATTTATTTTGGAATCATATACCTTTAAGTATATGATTTTGAAAATATAAATGTGTCGGGTTCTAACAGCATCTTGGCGGCTATTGAATTAAGTAGGAAGTCGATTTAATGAAAGGATTTTTAGCCGTCATGTTTGTAGATTGAATGTTGCAGGTACTGTGTTCGTTAATGTCATTCGCTTGATTCCGGAATGAATGTAAATGTGGAAATCATAGTTAGGAATAGGAAAAACGTAATCTGATATTCGCGGAATATCAGCGGATTCAACGGGAGCGGTCATTATTTGTTTGCGTATTGCTTTATATTATGTAGTAAAATAATGCCAGACAAATACGAAATAACAATGGGTGCTTTATGAAAATTATACTGTGTTTATTAGTACCCGGTGTCGATGAGTGTAGTCACAGTACAGGATTGTTAGGGAGGAAAGTTTTTACTACCACCTATATGGAGTTGGTATTTCGGAGAGTCGTGGCGGCCGGGCCGAATGTAATATTCAGTGTTTGTTTGGAAAGAAGAATAACAGATATACTAAAACACGCTCGAGTGAATAAGTGCAATGTAATTGTGAGTTCAGTAGCCCGTGATGCATGTGGTTATTTTCCTATTCTCCGAGAAGGTACAGGGGAAAAAACGTCTCTACTTTATATATTAGATATATATATATATATATATATATATATATATGTATATATATATATAGTCTAAAGAAGCTTTGAGTCATTTAAAAAAAAAGAAAAAAAAAAGGATAAATTCAGTTTAAATTCCGAGAGAAACTTACTAAATCCAAGATATTGCAGACTTAACATTCGTTGCAAAGTTAATAAATAAAAAAATATATAAATAAGTAAATAAAAAAAATTAAAAGGGGGGGGGGGTTAAGTATCTAAGAGTAAAACAAAAACAGGAGAATTTAAGCGTCTAATATTAACCCGGGGATCATTAGCTGTTTACCATGTAACTGTTTCGGAGATTTAAAAACAGGACATATATATATATATATATATATATATATATATATATATATATATATATATATATATATATATATATATATTTATTTATTTATTTATAAAATACAGAAATTCAATGTAACATCAGTACCGTCGGTTTCAAAGCGGGAGGTTGATCCCGATTATCGTCAGCTGATAAACATATTCAGGAATGGTGGGACTTATTCGGTCACGTCTGAGGTCACGTAGGACGTGATTTGTGTGAAATGGGGGGGGGGGTACATATGTGTGCGTGAGGGGTTAAATTTAGGTTCTAATATTTAAATTGTTAATGTATATAGAATTGTTATTAATTAAAATCAAGCAGAAGAGAAAGTTTTTTATAATATATATAAAAGATGTAACAATTTCTGTAGGGTGTGGGTCGGGGTTTGGGGGCCAGGAAGTATAGGGGAAAGACGAAGTAGAGATGCAGGGTAAGACACCGAGGGGAGGGGGAGAGAAGGGAGGATCTAGGTGCGGTTTAGTAAACATTGATAGCCGTTGGTTTTAAGGCTCGGCACCGCCGGCTAACTTTTCGACCCCATAGTGTAGCATAAAGTGTAAGAGTGGGGAAGAAGGGAATAATATTACTGTTAATAATAATAGTCAAATAATAATAATGGTGGCCCGGCGAATTCAAAGGATAAAAAAAAAAAAATAAATAAATAAAAATAAGAAGAAGAATAAAAATAAAAATAAAAATAAAAAACCCGCGTGGCAGGGAAAAATACTGTAGGCATAAGCGTGTTATTAAAATAGCACTGGCTATTTAGTGCAACGGTTTCCGGGTGTCAAGCGGGTCCTAAAATGTAATACTGAGTGAAGTGTGGAGAGGTATAAGGGAATGAATTTGGGGAGCTTGAAAATTTTAAAGGTTAGATGACTTAAAATGGAGGTTATGGAAAGTAGAGGATATGGAAGTACTATAGAAAAATTATAGAACGATGAATAAGCCTCGGATTTAACTGACCGATTCACTATCAACAGGTTCGGCTGTTGACGGCCCGAAAGGGCCTACTACGAACTTGTTGATAGTGGATCTGGCTCTAAGGGTGTATTAAAAAGATCAAATATTTAAGGAGTCCGGCACGGGAGAAGTCTAATGGAAATTGGATGTCTGTCTAACAGCTATCTATGGCATTATCTAAAGCCGGTGTTTACAAAGAGGTGATGTTTACAAAACAGGTAGTTCTTCGCCGTCGAGGGGGGGGGGGAATAATTAATCGATGAAGGTAGGTGTCTGATTCTAATAATTGGGGTTGCTTGGGGTGGGTGGATAACTTAATAAGAAATATATAAAAAAAAAAATTTTTTAAATATATATATATAAAAAATATAAAAAAATATAAAAAAAATATATAAAAAAAAAAAAAAAAAAAAAAAAAAAGATATTAAAATGTTTTTTTTAATATCTTTTTATTTTTTTATTTTTTTATTTTATATATTTATTTTTTTATTTTTTATTTTTGTATTATTTTATATATTTTTTAATATTTTTTATATTTTTTTATTTATTTTTTTATATATTTTCTTATTAAGTTAAGATATTTGTATGCAGATGATTCTCTCCCATAATTATCCGACGATTATGAAGTTTCGAACACATACACATACACATACACATAGAGTAAGGGTTATAAACGTGCGCTATATATTTAGTTAAATGTAGTTTTATGTCAAGGAGATTATAAGGAAGTACAAAGCCTTCTGTGAACATCTAGATGCCTTCAATTTTTATGAACTTTTAACAACTATGTATTCGACATAAATTAATAGATATTCTCTAATCTTCAATTTCTTTAGAGTATTTTAAAAAGTGTTCATATGATCAGCATGTCCGATTTTTCAATTTCAAATATTTATGGTTTGCATTCTATTTTATGAATACAAATTAGACACAAATAAACCAATATTTCTTGAATTGAATGTTCTTCTTAAAGATGTTTTTAAGTTAAGCTTTAACTTGTAGGAAAAACAAACCAACATGATATAGTATTCGAGATATAATGTTTAGTATCATTATATCTTGATGTTAATATTCGTAACGGAACACAAATTTTGTACAAATCTCTTCTGTTCTGAGAATTTATTTTAACCGCTTTAGGAAATGTAGTCTTCTTAAATATAAGGGTAGATTGGAAATGTATATGTGAATTTTAAGTCATGATTTCTAAAGGTTTAAAATCGAAATATCGACAGATAATTCAAATATGAACTGGAATGTGATGAATTGTTTTGAAAATATCAATAATACACATCAAAATATATTTGTAATTTTTAAAGCTGTATTTAAACAAAAAAATCATTGAAAATCAAAATGAGTTTAAATGTATATTTACATAAATTCACTCTCTCCTTCAGGAGACAAGCGAAACTCCGTGTACGAATGTGTGTGTCAGCTCTCTATAATTATGGAAACGTTGTACCGTTACTAATCAGCATTAGTTTAACATTTAGCATCCATGGTTCCTTTTTTAAGAGCAAAAATATAATTAAACGTAGTTTAGTTACATCTGTATTTTACAAGATTTATCTATAGTTAGCAATACATATTAGATTGCTTTAGAAATATTATACCTAATGCCTAATGTATATTGACAGCACTAATATCTCCGTGTCAGTATACTCCGAAAATCTTGTGTAGAACAATGCTACCGATTTCATATTTTATGAAATAAAAAACTTTTTAGGAAGTTGTCTTTTAATCAAAATTGTATATAGTTTCATATAAATCAATGCTCTAACTATCCTATGAAATCAGGTAAACATTTGAAGTAATTCTGATAAAATATAATATTTTATTTACAAATTATAAATTAAAGAAACCACATTAGGCACTACCGGAGTGTTACAATGATAACTTTAGACTAGTTTGTGGAATTACTTTTGTCCGGCTTGGTGTGTGTATTCTTATTGTTAAACAATTCAATGTAACTGTTCAAGACAAGGCATACAACTACTTTATGTAAGGAGGAAAAATACCACTTCACAGGAAAAAAAACAAGCCAACAATAAGTGTTACGTGGATAGATCCCGACCCAGAAAACAGTAATTCTTCTCCCTTTGTCAGAAAAATCGATCATCGAATCTGGAAACTAAATGAAAAATACAGGAAACATGAGATACGAGGCTGTCGAAAGTAAACCTAAGGTCTACTTACTACTCTCTTATATTATAATATATTAAAGAAATGCTAAACATTACTACTTAATTGGATGATTCAATGATGTTGGTGATTACAGAAATGAATACTGCGGATTAGGTTTCAATAAATATTGCGATCTATTGAAGTGTAAAGGTTTAGCCTGATTAAATAGTATGTTATTTTTGATATAGAAAAACGTAAGAGTGTTTTTTTTTTCATGAGAGAATAGTAAATGTATGTTTGTTTATGCGTATGAAAATCACTTGCGAAGATGTGGTATGACGCACATTTATGTGTTTATATCTGCCATTTTGTTAAACACATAGATCTAGACGCTATCCCGAACATAGATTGTTTTGCCTAGAGTAAATATTTTTTTCTAGTTTTTATGTTTTTCTCGTTTTCCTATTTAAGAATGGCGTAAAAATAAAGACGAATGCCGAAAAGACGGGAATGAATTTGTGTTCATATCCCCGGAGGCGATCTCCCCTGTGGTTGACTTAATTTTGCCGAAAAGATGTTTGCTTCGAGCCAGCCAGTCAATTTATGAATAAAACATTCCGTTTCGTCGTCTCGCGAAATTACTTTTAATGAAGACGAGGAAAAAGTAAATGAAAAAAAAAATCAAGTGATAGAAAGTAATATTTAAAAAAAAAAAAGATAGTAAAGTTTTGTAGAAGATGAAGTAAATAATGTCTGGCGGATTCCATTGACAATAAAATAATCAAAATCAGAGAGTTTATTTATTTAATGTGCTTTCATAATAATTTCGATCGGAAGAAACTTGGAAGAAATTCAAAGTAACTGAGTGATTTTCTATCCACTTTTATTTTTAATATACACATACACATCTATCTTGTTATCTATATACTGCTAAAGATCTGTAGATGGTGTATGTTTGTCTGTGAACGTGCATTATACGATGACGTCAGAAAGATATGACGTAACTAACGAACGGCGTCATCCATTTAAACAAAGCTATGACGTCACAAAAGGAATTCCGTCATCTAATAAACGAGTTGAAGGAGGTCGAAAAGATATCAGTTATAACGTCATGCAAGATGCAGCAACAGCAATAACACTTTATATGTTATGCATGGGCTTTGTTCAGGGCTTAGAGACGATTGCATACCCGTTTTAAGGCTGGCTGCATGTTAAATTATGAAGCAAGGTTGCGCAATTACCAACCACACATCTCCTTAGTCGGCACTGCTTGATTCTAGTGGCAAACCAAAACCAGTACGACTGGAAACAATGCCAAGAAACGCGAAGAGCACATAAGCACCCAGTATTTCCAAATGGTCACCAATCTAAGCAATAACCAGGCTCAATATCGCTTAACTCCGGTGATTTAACGGACACCTGTGTGTCAGCGTTTTATGCCGCAAAGCATAACTATACAGAAAAGTGAAAAAACTAATAAAAATAATCATACAACTGTATTTAATTCAATGAGCAAATGTGTTGAACACATTATGTTAAATTAAGAAAGTATCTATTTACCTCCTCTCCAGGAGGTTAGGCACAAGGCCAGTTTTATCTTACTCCCACAAGGTAAGATTTGACCCAAGGTCGGGTCGGGAAAGTGGGACTTAAAAAGCCAGCGCCCGAGAAGGTGAGCACTCTGGCCATTAAAACTTTCCTGGGCAGCCTCGTCAGTATTCCCCGGTAGGGGCGCCTCAGGCAGTAAGCAATAAACTTACTCCTCCCCAAAGAGGGAAGGCAAAGCCTGGGAGGGTGGACCTCCTAGAACTGCACAGGACCGACCCATAGACCGACGTAAATCAAGCCCCGAAGGCCAAGACAATACCAGTTTATTTATAGGGCGGAGTATCCATCGGAACAGATACTAAACTTTCATCTTAACTAAAAGGCCAAGGATAGAACAATTAAAAACTACAGAAAGTAGACGACCAGTGGTCCAAACAGGTTACATCTCGTCTACGAGGAATGTAAATGTTTATATATACAAGATGGTGTTCTTCACCTCTACGCTCGAGTATACATATAAAACTATGCGAGTCTCGTTTGTATATGATGCAGAGATTACGACGCCAGAAAAGGATAATTATCTGGCTTTCAACATTCGTAATTTATGACACAGAAGCCGTCGTACAAACCGGATGACCTTTTAAAATGTGGTGTATACACATGATGACATAATTATTTAATAAACAGTTTAATTAATTATTTGTAAAATATTTAAAAATGACATCATCCATTACGACAGAGAAAGAACGGAAAAGAGTCTTTATTACGTCTCATTTTGTAATATTTTGTAATCATTTTGTGCTGTGTTCTGGGTCGGAATATATCCATCTAACATTTATCTTTAGGTTTTTTTTAAGCTCCTTACATCAAGTGGTTGTAATATGGTTTGTCTGGAGGGATTTCAATAAAAATATGAAAAACAATATTAAAAATAAATAATACGTGAAAAAAAAAGATCGGAAAGAGGAGGAAGAGACGTAAAAAAGAGAGAAAAAAGAGAGGTAAGGGGACAAAGAGGGAGAAAAGGATGGAGATAGAGATGGGAAGTGAGTAAAGACCGAGATAATACTAAGGCGAATAGAGTGAAGAAAGTTGCAAAATGACGCGTGATTTTTATTAAAACAGTAACATATATGTTAATACTAATATAGAGTTCGTATATGCTTGTCCGAAGACGAAACTACACAACGTAAACTGTTGAATTATTGTACTTAGTATGAAATAGTATCGGGGACGTAGTATATCATAGGCTGAAATGGTATAGAAGGGAGTCACCCCTTCACACGATGTTAACATTAATATAGTGGATGACATTTTCGTAGATTTATCTACGAAAATTTTGTGTACTATATTACTGTTAAACATTAAATGCTTTTTGTTTCAAATATGATACATTCAAATGAAATTCCTATTTTATATGATATTAAAGCAAAATGCGTCAAACTGCAACTTGTTTCACATCTGCAACGGTCGGTCGACAAGTGTGAGTAGATATTAGTATGATGTTGCATCAGCACATCCGATAAATACTTACGTCGTATATTCAACATCAAACCAAGATAAACAAAATTAAATAATTTAAGAGTTGATACATTTTGGGAAAGTGGTAACGTAATTGATTTGATGTTGTCACGATACCAGCCTCCTAGGCAGCACTTGCTTCTTTTGTGGGTAATGTATGATATGCTCTGTTTTAATGAGAACATTCACAAATTCATTATTCTTTCTTTTTCTTGGAGGGGGGTTGTGTATCATGACATAGTTGATTACTTAAAAAAATGTGTTCGCTTCCATGTATATCAAACCAGAGTTTTAATTCCAAATAATCAAAGCGTAATATGTTTCTTACCAAGGATGTTGTATTGAATACAAAATGATTTCATTAGTGGTAGTTAGTAGATTTTCTATTGTCATGACAGCATATTTCTAGACATGTGGGTTAGTTTAGTATCTCCGAATCTGAACGCCGTTGAAAGGTGACTTGGCGTTGCCCAGCCAATTCCTTACTATAAAACTCCATTACAAATTACATTAATTACTTACATGTGGGTATCCGATCGACGCGCACGTTTCCTCGTCTCAATCAGTATATCTCTCAGTTTGATCTTAGCGAAAAGGCCAAGGATAGAACAATTAAAAACTACAGAAATAAGACGACCAGTGGTCCAAACAGGTTACATCTTGTCTACGAGGAATGTGAATGTTTATATATACAAGATGGGTTGTCTTCACCTCTACGCTCGAGTATACATATAAAACTATGCGGGTCTCGTTGGTATTTGGTGCAACGTATACGACGCGAGAAAAGGATAAGTATCTGGCTTTCAACATTCGTACAAACCGGTGACCTACAAAAATGCGGTGTATACACAAAATGACATAATTGTTTAATAAACAGTTTAATTAATTATTTGTAAAATATTTAAAAATGACATGTGGGTATCCGATCGTCGCGCACGTATTCTCGTCTCAATTAGTATATCTCTCAGTAAGCTCGACCGCATCATAGGCGATGTTCAGGCCTGGACGCATTTATATCGAGTTCCCATCGTGTCTCGTGTTCTAGATCATTTGTGCACTGTACTCGTGAGTAGCGTTATAAAACAAGCGCAGTCACCGAGAAGGGTTAACCCATGACGTCAGCTGCCCCCATTGTCCTCTGGTATCGCACGGCTTTATCGGAAAATTTCAACGATATTTTTAGTGCTGGTCAACTTTTTTATTCTCTGGTTCTTTGTCTCGTCGTATCCTATGCATACTAGCGTTTCAAACGTTCGCAATTTTCCTCGGGGACTCTTCACTTTTAGACATGGTGTCATAATACTCTCCTCTCAGACATCACCTTCTCGTTTTACGGTGGGTTGGTGGTGCAGTATATGTTTAGTGTTGATGATTCCACCTTCCAAACTATTATTTTTGGGGATTGTGCAAAATCAGTTTTGTTTTTCTTTCTTATTTCCAAATGATGAATGTTCATCAGAAAATAGAAACACAAATTTGGAATAACATTTAAAATAAATTAATTATAGTATTTTTTTATGATTTTAATTTTATTATTCATATATCATCGTCTCTTTATAAACAAATGCTGGTTTTCTTTCGATGAGAATTTAATAATTTTGGAATATTTATAAAGATGTGGACATTGTTAACTTCGTCGAAACGTCATTCTTCGTCTTTAGGTACCACTTGGTACGTCTGAAATAGATCAACCAAATGGTCAAGATAACCGTTATTTTTATTTTTTGAACCAGTTAAATGGATTCATTTTGTGGTGTAAATAGAAATTAATTCAGCAAGAAAAGGTTTTCTTTCAAAATGAAATCGTTCTCACTCTTTAGAAAGCGTATACATAGTAAAAAGCATCACATTGGAGTTCAGACCGGATTTTTGTGGGTGTTTAGTTTAATAAAAAAGATTTAGGTCTTTGAACATGTGAAGTACATGAACATCAGTAAAACATTATTCATATCAGAAGGGAAAGGCGTGCTAAATAATCAAAAATGGGTTCTTCATCAATTGGATCATTAGAATTAATTTTCTCATTTTTGGATGCCTTTCTCACAATGTTTCGACCGATGTAACCTCTGACCTTCTTCCTGTGCGTCTCCACGAACACGGAAATCATTGAAGTTGGATTCGAAAATCTTTACGGAATGTCAAAAAAAACCTTCACCAAGATAGCATGCTTTCGTGTTCTCAGTCATTACCGTATGAACATCTCAAGTAATCCGGGAGAATTGCGGATTGAACCTTCAACGTCCAGAAGACTGTCACTTAAATTTATTACGTAGCCGTTTGATTCACTGGGCACACGCTTCTTCATAATATAAATTGTTTACCCTGATCTAAACAAATCCGAGGGACTTTGATTTTGAACCAGGAAATAATACATGTATAATAAAATGATGATGTTAAATTACAATGTTCTGATGCCCAGAGTGTACTGTTCATATTGAATCTATTCGTTTTGATTTTGCTTAAAGCTTTAAAGCTGAGTTAAGTCTCGAATTCAATTATCTAACTGCTTTTTTTATGCTCACTGTTGTTTTATCGGGGATCTGCTGATGCCCTCTGGCAGAATAGTTGGAATAGATGTAGGAAAGGTGCTGACAAATCCACCGCTGTAAGCACTATATGAATGATTGAGATGTATAATTATGAATTCATGCTGAGGGCAAATTTCCAGTGGGTAGTTCTGTCAACGCTGTGCGTTTCAGATTTCGTCGCATCTTTCTAGTTATGTCTCTTCTCCCGATATTATCGTTTTTTTTTTCGAGATTCGTCTCCTTTCTTATCCTATATATATATATATATATATATATATATATATATATATATATATATATATATATACATATATATATATATATACATACATATACATATACATATATATATATATATATACATATATATATATATATATACATATATATATATGATGATATTCTAGATCTAAAAAGAGTAAAGTGTATATTTAAAAAGGTGAGGCTACCAACGGTTATTTATTTATTATTATTAGTTAATGTTTTCAAAAAGTTTGTTTTAAAACGTGTATCGTCTCTGATGTGTGTGTGTGTCTGTGTGTGAACAAGACAAACGAAAAATAACAAATATAAATACAGGAAAAGATCATGAAAAAACGTATTCAAATGAGTTGTCTAAGTTTGTCTTTTTCATACATTCTTTATTTGACAGCATTTCTTTTTCTGATACATCGTGTATTTTTTACTCATATATATATATATATATATATATATATATATATATATATATATTAAATGTATACGTACATAAAATAATCCATGGACACGTGTTTCTGGCTCACATCCGTCATCAGCATAGCTAACTTACACAGAGATCCAACCCTTTATGTTGATGTCTATAGTCCAGCGTTCTACCACTGCTTCAACACGCTCTGTGTTAAAATATGTACGATTTTTATCATCCAGGTATGTAATGATTTCTATGTAATTATTTTTATAGGTGATTTTCAGCTCGTTGTTATTGAGCTTACTATCATTTTTAATTGTTTCACTTCCTAAGTGATTATAATGCAGAAAGTCATCTTCATTTCAAAGGCCGTATTTTTTGTTTTTGATATATATATTAAATGTATATGTACATAAAAGTTAGCCATTGACACGTATTTCTGGCTTACAACCGTCATCAGCAGTGCTAACTTACACAGAGATCGAACACTTATATATATATATATAATCCAGAAAATATTGTAGGTCGAATGAGTGTAAAGTGTATATTTAAAAGGGTAGGGTTACCATCAGTTTGTTATTTTTTTATTATTCACTATTTTAACAAAGATGGTCAATGTTAGGCCATGTCATACGAGTTGGTCCTGGCACTCCCGCACAGTTGGCTCTAGACTTTGCCGTTATTGGCTCGCAAGCCTACCAACCGCGATTAGGACGGCACTGCACACATCTGCTGGGCACACCACGTTCTGACCTCAAGCAGGTGGGACTATGCCCACTACGTACAGCGAAACAACTTCATTGCCTACGACAACTTGCGCATGACAAGGCCAGATGGCCTCGGACTAGCATGGAGGACTGATTGCAGCTACATGATGTCATTTGCCTACCGTAGCCGCATAACACTGTTTTAATAAAGTAATAATAATAATATTTTCTCAAAATTTCGTGTTTTCATCGTTAATATTTGTTACTTATATTGTGTGTTTGTTGGCTACGCGTGTTTTAAGAATGTTAGCTATCTTCAGCCATTACTGGTTAGTTAGTTTAATTTGTTTCAGTTAAATTTATGTGCGTGAGTGTGTGAGTGCATGTCTGTATTTCTGTTTGTTGTTTCTATAAGCAATGTGTGCCCCTCCACTTTCTGTCGCTATATTTTGGAGCCAAGGAATTTGAGTTTTAATAAAGCCTCATATAGTCTACATTTGGTCGTGTGTCGAGTGTCTGTGTTGTCCCGTAGTCTATGTGAGTATCTTTGATTACCAGATATTATATTTAAGGGGGGAGTATTTATCACCATTCATATGTGTACGCATGCATATGGTTGTGTGTTTGTAATCGATATACCTTCAAGCTGTTTTTTTTAATATATATATATATATATATATATATATATATATATATTCATAAGTGTGTGTCCGTTAGTTTGTACTTCTACAAAATTCTGAGCGACACCTGGTACTGGTTGACGTTGATGTGTTCGTGAGAAATAGAAAATGCATCTACATTTATTTTGAAATGTTCTATTAATAAATCACTACATTTGTTAAAAACATAAAATCATGATATCTACTTAATTATATGATATTACAATTAATCCTCCTTTATTATCCATTTTAATTGAAGCTCAATGGAATGTTTAAATGCGTATTTATTTTTAATTATTTATTTAAATTTGCTTACCGTAGAAAACATTGCTTTTCGCTGAGGATATATTTATTACTACGTTTCTTATCCTAAAAAAGCATATTTCCACAATTGTGTTATGAGCTAATAGATAAGTCGATGATTAACCCTGCCAATTAAAAGGTATGATTTGTATTTACGATACTTATATGTATTATATTAAGAAAAAGTATTGAACAAAGAAATAAGCAAATCCAATCTTTCAAGACGAAAATATAAACTTATATTGTTACATATCCGAGTCGGTGCACGGAAAGGTTGTTGATAAAACAGATGCACCTGGCGATTGTCAGTTGATAAGATAATTGTCGGATGACCAAAAAGTTATTTGAAAATAATATTAAAAACTCACAACCAGACAAACACCTGCACAGTAAGATGCAACATATGCTCGATTGTCAAAAGATAAGTTTCCTCTGACAAAAAAGGATGCACCTGCAAGAATCACTTAAACAGTGATGTCAGAAGAAACAGAGATGTCAGAAAGGTTAAAGATCATATTGCCAGGTGCGGTTGTCTCATGCCAGGAAAAGATGGACATATTTTGGAAGTGTACAATAAAGTTCAACCTGTCACCGAGTGCAATCTCAATGAGGTCGTCCAGGTGGCGACAAAATCGTTATATAATAACAACCGAAATCAAAACACAGTCAGTTGACGATCGAACCTCGGAGAGAAGCAACCGTTTAGTTCCCTGTGCACAAGGCCTCTCCAACTACCACCATCATCGTCACCGACGAATAAATATACTTATTATATTTTCCTAAGATACATGTGTTGTCGTTTAAATTACGCCCCGCACAATACAACAATATGTGATATAGGTACATTCACATACCTATATCATGATATTTCATGTATGAAAAAAAACTAAACTTTTTTAACAAAGTGATGCGCGTACAAAATTTGTGCTAACTCTTTTTTCATTAATAGTGTAATTTTTACAATTATCGAGTGGAATTAATTTACAAAATATCATAGTCCATCGCCTTTTATTAGTGATCGTACATTGTATTTCCCTATTTGGGACGCTAAGTATGTATACTAAGTTGGGCATGTTAGTAACCATATTAATAGTTATGGTGAATTTTATAGGTCATTACTATATTTATATAATGTGAATGTTTGAAATGCCTACAGTTAATTCTTATTTCATCCCTTTGATCTAGTACGTTATTTTTATCCAGGGACATAATAATATCCAGTTTTTCATGAAGACAAATAAAACTAGTAGTACTGTGAAGCGTCGGGGTATAAGCTTTCTTCAAGACGATCTATCTCAGTACAGGTACTATATTATGTTCCTTAAGAGCCGAAATGTGTTTGGACAGTTATGTACCCATGGTATATTAATTGATGTTTTATTGTTTCTATATCTAGCATTAAACTATGTATATGTAACCCATATGTAAAAATGTTCTACACTACGATTACTTTAGGGAAAACGATTCCCAAATAAATTATACTTCTTATGAAAAACCTTACCTTGTAGCTTGCATTTATTTTCATATCTACATCTACACTCATTATTATCGTATGTATTATACTGTATATTATGAGATGTGTCATTGTTCTTACGGTTTTATATATGTCTATTATGACTCTTTATTATTTTTCTAAATTATTTTTATAGCAATAATTATTTTTAACATAGTTTTATTACATATTTTATGTAAAGTTGTATTAACCGGACAATGCCGCCATAAAAGATTAAGAAACATGTGTCCCACTTCAGATTTAAGAAGCGGATAAAACGGGGGAGTATACCAAATAATTTCCCGACTTCTCTTTCAATCTTCTAATGCCGGTAGTATTTCTGCTGTGATATGGAATGTTATGTTAACATTACCGCTGTTTTTAAAGCGTTGTTGTATTTGTTACTATAGTTCTTTTAAGTTGCTTAAGTAGAAGAATTATTACTTATTCAATGGCCAATTAATACTGGGATGTGTTTAATAATATAATCCGGATACTTTGACTTTTGATTGACACATTATGGCTCATAGTTGTATTTCATATATTGTTTATGTGTGCCATAGTTCAGGTAAAATGTAATATCTGAGAAAGTATTGCTGCGATCTCATCTTAAACTCTGTTTATTATAGTTTCGTGTATAAACATTTTAATTATTTCAGCTTTGGAGTAAGTGGTATTTAAAATAATAGCCAGTGCATCGTCCCTATACAATCCTATATCCTTAACGTTTATCAAACCCTATTCACTAAGCCTGTATTAAATAAAATGTACCACTAAATCCAACATTTTAAGCAGTATCTAGTGTACGTACTGCTACCTCAAATGGATCCGTAGAATATTTTTTGGCAATGTAGTACTGTAATACGGAACTTTTAGATGATATTGGTTTCTTTACTCGTAAAATCCGTATGTAATATTGCGAAGTCAAGTTACTTATGTAATAACTCTTTTGTAATTGAAAAGTAGTAAACCACTATATCGAACTGGATGAAAGCACTACAATCATTTTGTTTTGATTTTCTGAAACTAATTAGTTGTACTGACGGTGTAACTCCTTTGGTTTGGATTCAGCTTTTCCTTGATTATGTTATTACTATTTTCAAGGATAATTTTACTGATTCTTTTCCAATTTCATGACTGTCTTGATTGATTAGTCTTATAGAAGGCCTACTTGCAACATCCGGTCTTCAGTCCATCAATAATATATATGCATCCTTTGTTTTGATTTGTACCCCTGTCGATAATCTGCACTTTATAAGTGATTCATTTACTCTCAATGTTAATTCCTTCGACAATATTGTGTTTCGTTGTTTCGTTCGATTTTCGGTTTACATTTGATTTATAATATATATATATATATATATATATATATATATATATATATATATATATATATATATATATATACGTATATATATATATGTAGTGTGTCATGGTGTATATGAAAAGAAATCAAATAAAGTGCTCGATCATATAGGAGAGTTAATATAATTTATTTAGATACAGTATATTAGATATTTCAACAATGTACCGCGGTTTCATCCAAAAGGGCAGATTTAGACATATATAGTCAATCTCTGTGCCCAGTGGAATCATCGGCAAGCTGAAACGATTGTAGTACTAAAGATGTCTAAATCTGCCCTTTTTGATAAAATCGCGGTACATTGCTGAAATATGTAATATATATATATATATATATATATATATATATATATATATATATATATTACATATTTCAGCAATTATATATATATATATATATATATATATATATATATATATATATATATATATATATATATGAACATAGAGAATATATACTATATTATACACCTTTCTTCTTTGGATATATTTAGATTTTTTAATCATTTTTCGGATAAATGCCTGTTGTATTGTTACTTTTTAAAGTCTTTTATCTTTTATTTTCGATGTTTAAAATCAGGCATTAATGTGTAATTGCTATTTTGTGGTGTTTAATGATGATCCTTTTGTAATTTAGTCTCACGGTTTAAAAAATGTTTCAAGATATTTTACCATAAAACACTGTTTTCAAATATTCAATTTTCTGATATACATCATTTTCATTGAACTACGTGTGTTACCCACAAGAAGTAAAATAAAATCCATCTTAATCTCGGAACGATAACGAAGCTGTGTTTTTTTCATACGCTAATAATTTCAGTTTAATTAAACAAGAAGAAAATTAGATGAATTGAACTAAATTAGATGAAGTGAACTAAATTAAATGAAGTGAACTAAATTAGATAGAATTGAACTAAATTAGAATTCGAGAAACAAATATTCTGTCAATGAATGAATTTTTCCCTGTCACATCGAGATTACATGCTTTTAACAATTGAATCATATTGTGTCAGATGTTTATGCCAATCACATTCTACAGGCTGCCGTTTACTTTATTAATA
>OY744540.1:88358735-88361235 GCA_963556195.1 Sepiola atlantica
TACCGTTGAGTAAAGTGGGCCATGAGGAAAGTGTTGATTGATAGCATTTCTGGAAAGATAACACCAGTGCGACATAACCACCTCCTGACAGTGGGGCCCCGCCACTTCAGAAAAGTAGTCGAGGAATGGAAGCTAAAACTGCGAAGTGGTTCTTCCTGATAATGGTGTAGTACTGGATTTGGTAGCTGATCCGTTAGCTGCAAGGCACAAGAGATCAAGTGATGTTCAAATCAAATCATCATCGATATTTCATAATTTATACTTCAAGTGATTGCACCGATACTGAAAGCAATTTATCATCTAGTTATGTAAATTTAATTTTGCAATGATATACTAAACATATTTATTTGTGTTTAGCAAATTGCTAGAACTGAAATTTTATTCGGCCAATAATGAAGCGAGTGGTATGAAGGGAATCTTATAAAAATAATAATGGATATCAATATTATTAATTGCGAGTTCCGAGATTTATAGTTCCAGGCCGTTTTCCTTAAATTGTTGGGTTCTTGATGGGGGTCAAAAGAGTATATGACTTTTTATTGAACCATTCTTATCTTCTCTGCAACATCGCTCTTACAAACAAGATATTGCTAGTCTCTGTTATTTCTAAAAATAAAATTATGGCATGTATTTTTCGGAATCGTCTGCTTTATTCGCTGCTTCGTTTCTTCCAGTCCGTTTGACTCGTTCTTCTAGTGGCATTTATCAATGTAATGTTTTGTAATGCAGTTCTCTATTCTAGTAGCTTTCTTCAAGCACCGCATTATTGTGGAAATATCTTCCTGCTGACTGTTTTCCTCCTACTTTAGTGTTTCAAAGACAGAATTTGTTAGGCATTTCTTGTCTTTGCGATACTCATTTAACGTTTTTTTAGCATACTACATCAAGTGGGTGCGTGTCTTGGCTGGAGCTATTTCCATAAAAACAAAACATTGGTCACATCGAGTTATTTCGTTTTTAGTTAATAACTTTACTCTTCGGTACATAAGGTTGACATTTTTAAAATGAAATAACTAGAATATTATTGGGAATAACATTAACATATACATAAGCACTTTGCGATAACATGTAAGCCTATTTCCACAGACATCTTTACAAAATAACCAACACGAATCATATAAACATAAATGTGATAAGATTTCTGAGTATTATTTTCTCTTAGTTTTAAATAATGAATTGTAATTTTTAAATAAGGGTCTACGTTTAAAGAATTCATACATAGTAATGTCTTTAGAAGCATCGCAATTTCACAACTTACTAAAAAGAATGTGACTTGTTAAATAACCCATCACTCTCGAGTAACATATTTTGAATCAATGAAAACTTATTTTGTAAAGTCAATTAAAATTCAATTGATATAAGGAAAATAAAAATTGTGACCGTTTCTGCTCGCTCTCTTTTTTGCACTTAATCTCTATTAGCCTCACTAGCATCGAGTTCGATATTAATACTTAAGTTTGTTTATGTTTGTTTTGTTTGAAATAGACTGTTCGAATGCTAAGTTAGGTCGATTAGCAAATAGAGAAAGAGAGTTGCTAACACGAGAGTTATAGACACCGTATTCAATACGAGCATGTATACACGAAATAGAGTAAAAATTATACAAAGTGACTTAGTAAGAGATGCCTGATCAACTGAAAATTACAACAATTAAATTAGAATTTGTGTAAAACCTCATTTTATCATATATATATATATATTATCATATATATATATATATATATATATATATATATATATATATATATATATATATATATATATATATATAGTACATGTACTGTATTAGTTTCCGTAAATGTAAATCCGTAGAAACTCAAGTGTTTATAAAAAGTGCTCAATACCAAGTAGAGCTGTTTATAAGTATAAATTGTTATTTATACAAACATTATTGGTTACATATGTGCATACATGTTTCGGTTGCACTTTCCCAAGAAAGTCAACCTCATCAGACCAAGAATTTTTCAGGAACCTGAACCATTCTTGGTCTGATGAGGTTTACTTTCTTGGAAAAGTGCAACCGAAACATGTATGCACATATGTAACCAATAATGTTTGTATAAATAAAAATGTATACTTATATATATATATATATATATATATATATATATATATATATATATATATATATATATATATATCATTGGCATGTTAAGAAAGCTTGGAGCAATGCAGAGTGCCGGATAATGAGAAGTTGGAGAGTACAAAATAATAAATCGAAGGAGGGGACTTACTATTGATTTTTCTTTACAATCTTACATAACCACAAGTGTGGTGGCGGATGTGTGTGTTGTCCGGATGATAATTAGGAATCATTATATATTTTGGTATAATCTTCCCTTTGTCAAAAATAGACACCAAATGAAAAGTCCATATGCTTGGAGAGTTCTCAGCAATCCTTCAAGCTAACTACCATTCTCTATCTCTCTTCTCTCTCTTTCTCTCTACACACACACATATATATATATATATATATATATATATATATATATATATATAT
>OY744540.1:88363735-88376235 GCA_963556195.1 Sepiola atlantica
ATGTATATATATATATATATATATATATATATATATGCGGGGGGTGTTTATGCCATTTTGTATAATATATACATCATGAAAATATACACATGGCAATTAGCCTATACAGAAACTTTCACATTTCATTCTTCGGCATAATCGCCAGCCTGATTATTTTCTCAAGGAATGAAACATAAACATTTATGTTAACCTTACTTGTCATTAATATAATTTGATCAGTCTATATTTGAATGCTTCTACGTCGATCACAACCAAAAATCACACTTATTTTTAGCAAATATAAATAGCCAATATTTAGTAAGCAACATATATTAGTTTACAGGTGTTTATTGATATTATAGCGGTACTGTAAAATACGAAACACGACGTATTATTTTGGAAAACACAAATTTAGTGATCTCATTGTCGACATTAATGCTTACTGCCAAAAAATAAAAAGAATATTTTTAAAAACGTCTTCATCAAAGAGGTGCGATAAAAAAAAACAATTGATTAATATGATCGATAAGTAAAAATAAAGCCACGTATATTTAAATTAGAAAACATGAAACTTTATTTATATGTGATCTGAATTTTGATTTGCTTTATCACATTAAATGCACAAGAAAATAATAAATCATCTAAGATAGAGATTCAAACAGATCTGTTTGTGAAACTTTGAAAAAACATGAAAGAAAATATCAACTGATATTATTTCTGTAACACAGATTAGCAATCTTGCAATCTATTGCAAATATCTTAAAAATAGACTTATTTACAACAACAAAAAAACGGTGTTTTTAAAGTTTTGTCAGCATAGTTCACCCAAAACAAGACAGCCCGCCACTAGACGTAAAAGGCTACTGAGAAAAAAGAAAAGGGAGAAGGTTGGGGGGGGGGTCCTAAATTGGGATCTGCGTAGCGAGATGTCTGTTTACATTAGTTTTAAATTTCTGCATGTCAGTACTGTCGGGGAAACAGGGGGCAGGGATGGAGTTCCACAGACCAGCAGCACGAGGAAAGAAATTATTTGAGCTGAAAGCTCTCCGGCACCTGGGGACCTCCACAGTGAATGGATGGGATTTAGTTGATTGTCGAGTTGGTCTAGTGAACTTACGGCGAGGGGGGACCAGAGTAGCCTATTCATCGGAGCACAATCCATTGAAGTATTTGTAAAACAAGCACAAGGATGCTACATTGCGGCGATGGGACAGGGACTGGAGCTTGGTTGACAGTGAGGGACCTATTAGGTTGGCGATTCTTTTTTGGACCTTGTCAAGGAGGGAGAGACAAGTAGATGATGTACCGACCCATATGTGACAACAATACTCCATGCATGGGCGGATGGTGGCTTTGTAGAGATACAGGATAATGTCAGGTGTGAGGAGTTTACTAGCACGGTAGAGGGAGCCAACCTTTTTTGCGGCAGCCTTGGCAATGTCTTAAATGTATTTGTTCCAATTCATGTAACCTGTGAAGGTTAGGCCGAGGAGTTTGAATGATGTACTCTCAGGTAGGGTGTTATTTGCCATGACAATCGGTGGTTGAAGAGGTTTATTGTAGTTATTGAAGAACATGAGCTTTGTCTTTGCGGTATTAATAGTTACCAACGATTTATGACCCCAATCCACTACAGCCTTGAGGTCATGTTCTAAGGATGCAGCCATTGCCTTGGATATGATCGCGTCTGTTTTGCCAACATGGCGAGAGTAAAGCGTGGTGTCGTCAGCAAATAAACCAATCTCAGACTCTATGTCATCAGGGAGATCGTTTATATAGATCAGGAACAATAAAGGTCCAAGGATAGATCCCTGGGGTACACCAGCATTTATGTCATGTTTCTTAGATGAACGACCATCGACGTCAACCTGGATTTTTCTTTTGGTTAGGAAGGATCTAATTATATAAGGTAATTGCCTAGTAATACCGTATGGGCGTATTTTCAGGAGAAGCCCTTTATGCCAGCCCTTGGATATATCAATCGCTACTGCCCTAGCTTCTCCTGCTTTGTCGAGTGTATGATTTATGCGTTCAGAGATTACCGTAAGTGTGTCTACACTAGATACTGCTTGTCTAAAACCATACTGGCGGGCAGATAGAAGTTTAGCATTAACTAGGTGCCGTACTATCGCTAGATGGATTAAGGATTCAAAGAGTTTAGCAAAGATCGGCAGTAGACTGATTGCGCGGTAGTTCTGAGGATCGGTTCTATTCCCAGAATTCTTGTAGACTGGTACTGCATAGGCAATTTTCCAACTTTCAGGTCAGCAAGATTCAGCTAGGCATTTATTGTTTGGAGAGCAAAGGGGCCAGTTCAGTAGAACATTTCTTTATTACTATTACATGTATAAGATCATGCCCACAAGCTTTGGAGGTGTCAAGGTTTTTATGATGTCTCTGACCTGGATGCGGTGATGACCAGGTTATCAAGTGTGGCTTCGGCCCGCAAAGGGAATTTGGGGAGGGGTGGTTATCTGAGTCCGAAGTGGAGTTAGAAGCAAAACGCTGGCTGAGTAGTTCAGCCTTATCAGTGGCTGTGCAAACGACATCATTGTGGTTTGATAGTGGGGCAATCTCTGATTGACCATTGTTCACTACACTATTGTAGATTTTCCACGAGTGCCCAATTTCTGTGACGGAATGCGTTTTTTTGTTAACTCATTATACTTTCTCTTTGCTTCGCCTATCACGGCCTTGCAATTATTTCTTGACTCTATGAATGTATGTCTATGAGTAGCTGACTTATTGCGGCCGAATTTACGGAATGCTTGTTGCCTCTCAGCAATGGCAGCTGCACATTCCGAGGTGAACCATTGGGGAGAGTGGGGCTTGCTTCAGAATTTTCGCATGGGGACATAGGCTTCAATACCTGCTTTGATCCATTCAGTTAATTCATTGGCACACTGGTTGCCAGGGAGTGTGAAGGTTTCCCTCCATGGGGCGTCGCTGGCTGATGTGATCTCTGATTGAGTAAACATCAGCCTGCTCATAGTATCTCGTTATTTTGAGCAACGGTTCATCAGCTTTTGGGCGACTTTTTAGGGTGATATGTATCATTAGCACAATGTGATCAGAATTCCCGAGTGGGCTATCAGCGTTCGTCACACAAGCTTCAAGCATTGAGGTCAAGAACAGGTCTAAAAGTGTAGCTTGTTGGTCTACTTGATCGGGGAAGAGGGTCGGAAAACCGACAGTCTGAGAGAGGGAGTGAGCGAACGAGAAGTATATGTAGAGTTGCCGGCTGCGTCAGTAAGGCTAGAGAATCCGAACCAGTCGCGGTGGTGGGCATTTAAATCCCCAATTAAATGTATCTGGGAATCCGAGTCAATTAAGAGTGGGCTATCTATGCTTTCAGAGACAGAGTTTAGCAGAGTACAGTCTTGGGTCGACGGGGAACAGTATAAGAAATATTAGTAACTGACGCTGTGTTGTAAAGTCAATTTAAAACATTTTGCCATCTGATTCTAACCTATGTTCTCTAGTCAGGGGGAGGGTGTTCCGAACATAAACTCCGAGCCCGCGCATATGTTTGTCAGAGTCTTTACGGTAGAGTGGGAGGAAGTCAGTCATGTCAAAGTGGTGATAGGAGATTGAGGATTGAAGGTTAGTTTCAGTTAGAGTTAGGATATCCGAATAGTTTGTCAGTAGAAAGGTTTCTACGTCGTTGACATTGATTCTAATTCCACGGATATCTGTGAATGCGTTCCTCAAAAGCGGAGGGGAAAGTGTTTTCTTGTTGGGTGTCTGATTTAGATTAGCTTTTATTTTTTGTAATGACATGTTTGTCTTTTTTATTATAGAGAGGGTTGGCCAATGTGGGTCTTTGTATGGTGCCAATAAGTTCACACAACCAGCCCATTTGTCGCGTACTGGTCCAGGAGGGGGGTTGGCTTCGGGAAAGCCCACCGGAGATAATTGCAGGGTCCCTTTCTATGCGCGACATGGCACATACAACTACCCACGGTATTATGCAACTGATGATGGAGCAGCCGTTCTTAGCGCTACACACGTGTTTGGGTTCCTGTCCTGTCAGTCGGAAACAGCAGCCAGACAAGCTTTCTAACCTGTACCCTCAACCTGTCGGAACAAGAGAGACCCAGACTTGTCATATAAGACTTAGTTACAAAAGAATTTTCCCCAAGTTGCCCAGTGAGAAAGAGAATGGCGTTCATTGTCCTAGTAAGGAAACAAGGCTAGGCACTGAGTGTTTAGAGGCGTCCCATCGCTGGTACCTCTGCGCCTGGCTTATAGACAAAGAAGGGGTGCAAGGGCCGACGATGGGCATAACATCTCTCTTTTAACAACTAACGCTTTGATCCGTTTTTCCTCTATCTGTAGCTGGTGCGGCAGTCACCGTGATAATTGAGAAATCTTTCTTTCTAGAGAATATGAAATTCACAAGCAGTCACCATTTACTTGTATATTCTGGTCATGTTAGATGACCACGTTAATCTTTGCAATTTTTGTAATCCTTGAGGAGTTATTGTCGTTCAACATACAGTGCGGATATTAACAATAGTTTACCAATCGTGTATGGACTAGTTCATCGGAGCTTCATTTCGGTCATCCAATAAGAACCCGTGTTTCAACGGGATTATTCCGTATTTCACTAGCCTCACTAAAGATTAATGGCGTCAGTCTTGTTTTGATAAGCTGTTAGAACTGACTTCACTTCAGATTACTAATGGGGAACCTTTCTTTAATGTCCTTGGGAAAATAGTTTGACAGTGAGATCATGATATAATCAAGGAACTAAACTATTTATTATACCAAGTGTTTTCGTTATTAACAAGAACACCCCAAACACACTAGAGCAATGTTTTAACTGTATATAGATTGAATAGTATTAAATATAAATATTAACATTGTTGATGGGATGACGTTTCAAACTTTTATTTAACAAAGTTAAACGTATTTAATTCCTGGTAAGTCATTGTTTTAACACTTATGATTTCCTGTTTCACCCGAATGTGTTTCCTCTTTACTAGTCGCAAGCAAAAAATCATGAACATAATTTAAAAGCATTATATACTATTTAGAACATTATTGATATATTAAAACAAAAAAAAAACAAAGTGATTTCTTTTAATTATTGATTATATAAGCTCGCCTGTACCTAGGCCCATTTCTCTCACTTTTCTATTTAACTGTATTATTTCTGGTGTATCTCTTCTTCCTAACAATGTGTAAATTATAATGGAATAATCAGTCATCAAAAGTGATGGAGACGTCTATCAATACGTGATATATCAGCTTTATTTCACATCTTTCTTTCAAGAAACAAAAGAAAGGTGTTAAATCTGGTATATTCGGACTACTGTTCTCATCTTGGGTGTTTTACGCCTTTGTATAGAACTAAATTAAAGTTGAATATAGCCAACAATATTTCAGCTACATCAACCTTACACCTAGTAGCTGAGTTATAAAAATTCAGGATGTTTATTCCATTAGTATTGGTGTTAATCATGTACATACACATATATAAATGTATAAACTTGCTATTTACAATCTAGGTGTGATATACTCTAAAGAAGGCAAGTCGACTTGGAAATGATTAAAATCGTAAATTGGTGATACTACGAATTTGCAAAATTGAAAACAAAAGGCTGAAAAACAAAGACAAACACAGTCAACAAATAACGGTTACCAAAAACAATAAAACTAGGTTACGGTTACGTTAAATAATTTTTAAAAAATCAATTCAAAGTTTGGTTTGGTTTGGTTCAAAACTGGACCAGTACCGTAAAACTTTATTCTAAAAAAAAATACTGTTGTTTCAGTTATTTTCTTCGTAATAAATAAAATAATTTTGTCGTAAAAATAAAAATACGGTGAGTGGTTTGCTTGCTTTAAATTTTGTTTCCTTATTTTCTTCTGTTTGACGCTGCCTCGTTTAGAGTTATTATTATATGTACACTCTGGATATCCCTGAAAGGTTTAATTCACATAGCATTATTCATTTTTAAAGAATATTAACAGTATATAACTATTGCATGTTTACATATAGGTAGACTTGATAACGTAATTAGAGAAATAAATGAGCAATATAACGTGCCCCATTGCAACGTCTGTTGCTCAGAGACTCACAACTGCTAAATAGTAGTCAAGGGTCCGTTTACGACAATTAGTGCGACGCAAACTAGTTTATTTCGGTGTCTTTTTACCTGACGGGATAAGGTATTTGACCTTGGGGGCACTAAGACGTCCAGCCTCCCAAGCCGTGTCTCCCTTGTTTGACTAAGTTTATTGCTAACTGTCTGAAGCGCCTCGAACAGGTTATAATTAGGAGGCTAGTATGCGTCTTATTTCGGAACGCTGGATTGTGCCTTGTACCCTCCGGACTTGTCTCACGTCTTCCCGAAGTTAATGCCACCTTTATTAAGTGTATTGTTTAATAAAAAAAACGCCTTTGTTTTACTGTCTAACTCCAGCTTACACAGATGTAACCCATGCTTTTCGATATTACAGTAAAATCGTTATTAAAATGCGATTAGCTTGTTCTATTGATACGAGATGTAATAAAAAATATTCGAAGCACATGGTTTTAATTCTATGCAATCTTCTAATCCAATTATAATATATAAAGTAGAGACGATTTTCCCCTGTACCTACTCGGAGTATTAGAAAATAACCACATGCATCATAGGCTACTAAACTCAGCATTATCTTACACTTGTTAACTCGAGCGTGTTTTACTAAAATTGTTATTATTTTTTTTCCAGCTAACACTAAATATTACATTTGGCCCAACATCTTCGGCTCTCGGACAAACCAACTCCATATAGGTAGTAGCAAAAACTTTTCTCCCTAACAATTATGTACTGTGACTACACTCATCGACACCGGGAACTAATAAACACAGTTTAATTTTCACAAAAAAACAGGTGCCAATAATGAAGCTTAGGTTAATTAGCCTATTTTCACATGCATTTTAACCCGGGAGTGTGGCGCAGTAGGTAAGAAAGCAGGTTTCATGAGCGCCAGTTTTAGCGTTCGATCCCATTCTACTCTACCATTTTTTTTTTAATATAAAACATTCACCAACACGGTAGACGGGGCAGAAAAAACAATAGGCCGTTTCTTTTTTATTCAACGTCATGCAATAGGTAGTACCCGTGCAACGCCGAGCGACGTGATCCGCTAGTGAAAAAATAAAATTTACCTTTCTTCCTCTGTGTACCCCGAACTTAGCGGAACTGTCAAGAGAACACTTTATTTCCTTGAAGTGTCGGTATGTTGAACACAGATGCACGGCGGTACTTGCCACCAACTAAAAGATTGTTGTTTTCAGATGTTAATTTATTCTTGTTGAGCCGTTCGTTTAAATAATTACCTTCCGACCAGTTACACTAATCGTTACTAAGCCTCTTGATGTTTCACATTCCGTCTGTCAAACTCAATAAACCTTATTGTAGAATGGCTTTATGGTCTGGGTAAACGGTGACTTTTTGTAAACACAAAACGGAGTGAATTTAGATTTACGCTCAAAGTCTGAATAATAAATACTTGTAAAGTTGGGTAGTTACGATGGTGAAGTTGTTAACAACACGGACTAACGACCTGGGCGTATCCAATTCGAATTAAGTTCATGTCACAGAACCGTTTTCACTTAACATTTTGACAACTTTTACTTGCTCCCTGCTGTAAGTACTCGATTTCTTTCTAGAAAGAGATCTGACTTAAAAACATATCGGTGAATCCAGTACCATTAATGGACTAATCTGATTCATGAGATATAAATGAATAATTTTTAATGTAAATCCTTCCCGACAAAGCATGAATCCCCTTCATGTAAGGAGCGAAAAAAACTACTTCCAAATAAAAAGCTAGCCAACGATAAGTGTTAGATGGTTATATTCCGACTTAAAATCAGCAATCATCTCTCCTTTGTCAGTAAAATGACAAAATAAGGGAAGCGAGAGTTACGAGGCTGCCGAAATTAAACCCAAATTAGTCCCTTGCTACTCTCGTTGATTTGGCTAAGATCAAAGTGTAGTATCTGTTCCGATGGATACTGCACCCCATAGACTGGTATTGTCTTGGCCTTCGGGGCTTGATTTACGCCGGTCTATGGGTCTGTCCTGTGCAGTTCTAGGAGGTCCACCCTCCCAGGCTTCGCCTCCCCTCTTTGGGGAGGAGTAAGTTTATTGCTTACTGCCTGAGGCAGCCCTACCAGGGAATGCCGACGGGGATGCCCAGGCAATTTTTAAACCCCACTTTCCCGACCCGACCTTGGGTCACATCTTACTTGTGGGAGTAAGATAAAAACTGGGCTTGTGCCTAACTCCTGGAGAGGAGTAAATCAATACTCTCGTTGAAAATTCTCATGAGAATTACCACTCAAATACGACACAGGATAATTCGTTTCTATTCCGCAAACAATAATTAAATAAAAAAGGAAAGATATAAATAAACGAACACTAGCATTAAAACAAAAGTTGGGATAGCGACCTAACTTGAAGCTGAAATCCAATAACACTTATATTAATATTTGAATCGTTTTATACTTTCCTCCTTACAATAGAAAAATTTAAGTTTCACGTAAATAAAACTAATTGAAATGTTTGTCCATAAAAAAATCTTAGATAAACGCTAAATTAATCACAGCCAATATTTTATTTAAAAAGCGTCAATATTTGGTGTATTCTTTTTCGTTCAATAATAACTGCAAGTCTAATTGTAAAAGAAAAATCATGAATTCAATAGTAAATTAAAAAATTGTAAAAAGTATGAGAAAACTGACTTTCTGCATTGGACGGTATTTATTTAGTTTAGAAAGAAAGTACAAATGTCTCCAAGGAAACAAACAATTAATTTACTACATTGGAATGAACACAAAATAGAAGAGTAACAATATGAAATTCAGAACATTGTCGTAATTTTCTGAAGTTAATTTCGTTCGTATAATGCTCCTGTTGCATTTATGCCGTTGGTAGTGTTTATTTTTATTCTGCATTTTCTGATGGTCGCAACTTACAGGTTTGGTGCGTCATCGCTAATTATCAGAACGCAGAGTCCTGAGTGTACCACAATCCTAATCCTTATTTTTTCCTACTCAGAATTTGACATTTCTTTGGCCAATATTTAGTTGTGTTAGTATAACATAATCTTCATCGAATGAAGCTGATTAAATAATTGTATCATAGAAAAAAATAACAGAGATTTCCATGAAAACTATAATTTAATGTAAGAAGAATGTGTAGATTAATTTTACACGCATTTTACGTTTGAAACAACATTTAAGTTTGGCTGATTACCTATGGCATGATGAGATATATAGCACAGTTTATGGATTCCCTCTGATGAAATAAATGTGAATAAATAAGGTTAGTGGTTGTTAGCCAACGGTTTACGGAGAAGTCTGGTATATCTATCGCTATGTCTGTATCTCTGAATATATATATATATATATATATATATATATATATATATACATATATATATGATTAGTTATGAATAATATTTTCCAATTAAGCCATATACACCTGTGTTTCATGCAGAATATACCACACACACACACACACACACATATATATATATATATATATATATATATTAATTTTCCATATGTATATACGTATATATATATATATATATATATATATATATATATATATATATATATATATATATATATATATATATATATATATATGAGAGAGACACACAGAGAGAGAGAGAGAGAGCGTAGTAGTAGTTTAGTATCAGTGCAGTTCCAACTAGAGAACCAATTATATTTCAAGAAGTAAAACTTTGTAAAACACTTTCTTCAACAATTGTTTGTTTTATAATTTTATAATTTCATAACGCGCTTCAAGTATTTGCGCTCATCAGATATTTGTTCAATTTGAAGAATGTTTGTTCATTCTAAACAGCTTGGCTTTTCTACGCATTTACATGCAAATACATCGAAAAATTGTGTTGACATGATGGGTTGAGAAGGAAAAGTAGTATCCGTGGCAACTATGAGAACTGGAGGAGAGCCCAGGCTGTGAGAAGTCAGTAGTGGCGAATAATAAAAAAAAATATTCGCCACTACAGATTCCCCTACAGCGCTTATAGTAGCCAACTTTTCCTTATCAACCCATCATGTCAACCACATATTTCGATGTACTTGCATTACATTTTTCTTAAGATTATCATCTTGAGGAAGTCTTACAATAAAGACGAAACGTTGATGAATATATAAAAAATATGTCTTGTTTTTTTTTCCTGTTTCATTTTCTATTACGTCGGATTACTCTCATCCTTCCTTTCTCATATATATATATATATATATATATATATATATATATATATATATATATGTGTGTGTATGCATATAGATGTATACATATATATATATATATATATATATATATATATATATATATATATATATATATATATAATGTCAATGAGGAGAAGATGCTATGTAGAAAAAATATACTATCAGAAAGTAATATTATATATTATGTATATATATATATATATATATATTCAGTATTAATTCAACAGTTCCCAATACGTGAGAAGAGCTTAGTAATTGTATTATTGAAATATATTAATGATGGTAACAGGATGTAACCAGGCTCCATTCATTTACCTAATTATGTCTTGCTAGAATGCCACGTAGACGTATCTGTGTAGCTTAAATATATATATATATATGTTAATACAATATATATTCATATATATATATATATATATATATATATATATATATATATGTATATATATATATATATATACGTTAATACAATATATATATATATATATATATATATATATATATATATATATATATATATAATTTATTTAGATACTGTATTTTACATATTTCAGCAATCTACCGAGTTTTAATCCAAAAGGGCAGACTTAGACATCTTTAGTAAATCTCTGTGCCCAGTAGAATCATCGGCAAGCTGAAACGAGTGTACTCACGGCCCGATAAGGAATGGCTTCAACAATGACAGAAAACGGTGTATCTCTGAGGGGGTCCCCGAAAAAATCCGTTGTGGGATAGTGATTAACTAAGACTTAAGAGAGTTCGATGTTAGTTCGTGTTTGAAAGGCCTTCATGTTATTCCCTAGCAAGTTTTATTTATTTATTTATTCATCTGGTCGTTTGTGCATTTGTAATATCATTGGTGTGTATATATATATATATATATATATATATATATATATATATATATATATATATATATATATATATATCTGCGTCTATATATGTGAGTGTGTATATATGCATATAAATATACACACACATATATATATACATATATATATATATATATATATATATATATATATATATATATATATTATGTCATGCATACACGTATACCATTATACGGTGATATAGTATATTGTGTTTATATTCTATTATTTCATTCAACTGTGCTAAATACATATGTAGATCAGAGTAGTGATGTGTTAAATAATAATTGACGAGAATCACTTTTTCAATGTTTTATAGGTGGCTATCATTTATATAATTATCTAGAGGGGTGATAGAAAAATTAAATATTGTTGCCAACTTAAATAATTAACATGAATTGTGTTATATATATTAGGTAGATATGGAAAGGTCTTTAGTTCAAGCATCATAATAGTGTGTGTCACGTGATCTCTGCTGTGATACGTCATTAAATCTACTACCTCGATGGAATTAATAGTCAGAGAAGCCAATCTTACAATGGTGACATTTGAGATTCATTGTCTCGCTAGATAATCAGTCCATTTTCATATTTATGTCTTTCATTAATTGTTGGTGCAGGCCATTATCGATGGTTATTAACCTCTCTATCAATGTATAAGTCATTCCAGACGATTACAAAGATCAATGAAGATATTACCTAGCTGTAAACTATGAAATAAATATCGTGTAATCGATTTGGAATTTTAAAAGAGCAGTTTTATTAGTAAAGAGAGCACAACGTTTGTTGTTAGTAGATCGTTATCGGAACACAAATTGTAAGAATTAAACTAAATAACTGATATATAATTTACAACTTTTTATCACTTAATTAATGTTGTGTCTCTTTCTGTCTCTCACTTTCTATCAGTGTATATATATATATATATATATAAGACAAGAATGAAGATTAAAGATTGTAAAAATACAATATCTGTTACGTCCTCAGTTTCTCAAAACAGAGGTGTTCTCAAATAAAATAAAATGAAATAAATGACATTCATTTGAAACCACGTTTTTTTAGCAACTGAGGACGTAATAAATACTGTATGTGTACAATCTTTATTTACATTAAAGAAAACACAACACTTTCTTATAATTTAATAAATACTGGATGAATTTGCGTAATTCTTCTGTACAATCTTATTTTCAGCTATAACGTAAGTACATAACAAAGTGTATAAATTTCTTTAAATATGTTCATGTGGTCGTGAACGTAAAGAAGCAACTACTCATTTTGTGTTTTAAATTATTTTGAAGCTTTTCTTTAGTTCAATAAAAGGTTAAAGTATATTTATTACAGGAGAGGTATTTTGAGCCATAGTCAATCACATACCAATGA
>OY744540.1:88381235-88441235 GCA_963556195.1 Sepiola atlantica
AAGGCAAGAATTACCAAAATCCAAAAAAATATCTACAAGATATTGTTGTTGAGTGATAAACAGGCACCACTGCCATAATGAACCATGTCCGAGAAGAACTATAACTCGTGTATATATGTTGTTCATAATAAAAAAAGATATATAAGTGTGTTGCTACATTGAAATCGATGTATATTATCTCCTATTAATGGTCGACAATTATATACCAGATTGGCGATGAGGATCATCTTACAACTTACACAAGAAAAACAATGTATTATTATATTATTGTATAACTTAGTAAATTGTAACTTTGATTTGAACCTTTACTGTAGTCTTTTTCGAGAAATCCATTGCGTTTACTTTTTTATTCTGTTTATTTTGGCGTCTAAGTGATTGTATTTTGTAGAATATTATCACTCCCAGGCCTTTAATAGACATGTTCCCGTTATAGGCAGAGCTCCATCTCCGTCCCCCCTCCCTCTAATGCATCTTCAATTTCCGGTTGAGGTTGAATTTAAAATCTTTGCCATATGATTCCATTTTCGCTTTAAGAGTTGACGTTCATTGCGAGCGTTAATGAAACAGCATATATTTTGTCGCATTTAATGGAATAATAAAATCACTAACAAAATATATATATATATATATATATATATATATATTGCTCTGAATTTTCATTGAGCACTCTCATAAACCCGGTTTCAACTTCCTTCGGAGTTATACCCCCTGGATATTTGTAACAAGTTAATTATATATATATATATATATATATATATATATATATATATATATATATATATATATATATATATAAAGAGAGAGAGATAGATAGATAGATAGATAGATAGATAGATAGATAGATAGATAGATAGATAGATAGATAGATAGATGTGTGTATATACATATAAAAGCAATTATATATACATATTTTATTGGTGTTATTCTCGATGTTCTAATTATTATTTGCTTCTGGGTGGTCCCTAACTCGGAGAAAATTTCTTCCATCCGGACCGCCAACGGGCAGATTGCTAGGAAATTGGGTAATTACAGCGCTAACTCTGTTCTTTAAATGGCTGAACCCCTGCCAAGAATATTGGACTAATTGTAGTATTTCCTTGCAAATTCACCGTGCGAATGTATTTAATATCCTGGTGTCACGTGATAGTTTATCAGAATGGTCGCAAACTTTCTGCTTGAGAAAATATCATGAAATCAACATCATAATCATCCCAAGCTTTAAATAATAATAATTATCATCATTATAATGATTATACAAAAAATGCATTAATAATAATAGGGAACACGATTTACAATAATGACTGGAACGACAGTACAGTACTGGGATTGTGGGAAGACTAGATCTCACTCAGTATTTTGGGAAAACTATGGTTTTGTTTTTCTGGGAACGGCAATTATATTTTACGGGGGCATGACAAAGACTAGAACTGGCAGCTTTAGTGCAATACTTAACTAGATAAAAAATACAGAGCAGCAACTTTCAATAAGAATCTCTACTGTTTATCATACCCATGATGCCTCTCAACAAATATACTGAGGAAATGTAATGCCGGGTACAAGGTCACTTACGCAAGAAATAATTAAGCACTTAATGTATATGGACGACCCTAAGCTATTTGCAAGAAACACGAAATTGAACTAGAAAATGCTTATAAACCCAAGCAAACTCTACAGCCAAAATAGAATTCAGAATAGAAAAGTGTGCACTGCTAGAGATGAGAAGGAGAAAACTGAACACAGCGAAGTGTATGGAACTATCGAACAAAAGGGATATGAGAACACTAGGCGAACATGTTACCTACAAATATTTATGAGTTATGGAAACAGACACCTTCAAATCAACAGAAATAAAATAGATGATTTAAAAAATAAATAAGAAGAATCTAACAAAAAGCCTAGAATCTAAATAATACAACATTAATCTAGTAAAAGAATACACATCTGCGTAGTATTACAAATGAGATATTCTGAACCATTTCTAGACTAGAAAAGTATTATTTACAAGAAGACTATGAAACTAATGGTCATGGTCATGGTCATGGTCATGGTCATGGTCAAGGTACTACACCTAAAAAGCTATACTGGCTGATTCTATTTGAAAAGAAACATCGGGTTAAAAGGGCCTGTAAGTATATAAAATTTGGACAATACCACAAGAAAAGAATTAGAAATATACGTACATAGAACAACAGAAAGAGCAATCACCGCAGCGTGAGACATCGTCAAACGGTATAATACATTAAACACATAAACAAGAAACAAGACAAGAACATAAAAATAAGAATAGAAAAAGTTACAGGGACGATTCCTAAGAATGACAAGAGAAAAGACACGCGAAAATATTTATACATGGCGACGAAAAGGATACCTAAACAGAGAAACCGAATCACTACGAACAGATGCCAAAAAAGCGATTAAAACTAGGTATATCAAAGTTAAAATAGACACATCTGCAGTAAACAGCAAATGTATACTCTCTGGGAAAAGAAACGAAACGTTAAATCACATCATAAGTGAATGCAGGGAAGTAACTAAAACACACGAACGGAGACAATACTGTGGGAGAGGTACAAAGCAAACCGGTAGTTTTAATACGCAGACAAAAGGTATAGTCACAGACCAAAAGCAGTACTGGAAAACTAAAACTAAAAAAAAACTCTGGGACATGAGGATACAAACAGATACAGTTAGCTAAGACACGAGAACAAATACGCATCTTGTAAAATCGTAGATTCTTCCGTCCAAGCAAATCCAAGGCGAAGGTCAATGATGCAAAGAATGAAGCAAACACACCTATATCGCAAGAGAAAAGAAATGATATGGAACACGAACAAGTAAAGTTAACACCAATACACGTAGGAGCACCAAAAATATTCCCGAACAATATGGAAACAGACTGGGAGAAAATGGAATCAAAGAAAAGACTGAAACTATGCAACGGACGGCAATGATGAAAACGGCTCAAATGCTTACACACATACTTGAATGCGGAAACCAAACTACATAAACTATGAACGCTGACGAGTCACATGAAAGTTGCAATAAAAATGAAACACCTACTACCAACAATAAAAATAACACCAGCTCTGGCCTCTACCACACAAAATAGTCGCGAAAGGTCAAGGATTATACAAAAGACCGAGGATAGAGATCACTAACTATTCCCCCACTCGAAAAGTGCAGAGAATCCTTGTCCTTTATAGAGATTGCGGCCACCCAAACCCCAGAGGAGACTAATTGTCGTTTCCAGCGAGTACTCACAAGTAAGAGGATTCTAAAATAACGCGAAATCATTTGTTATGTTGATCGACAGAGGTGGATATTACTGGCCATCTGGGGAGATGTGTATTCACTAAGACTCCAGGAAACAGCACCGGTTATTGTCAGTGAGCAATCACTGATGATAATTTTGTGAGAACTCATAGTGAGTTGAAAATAGTAGTAGTAATAATAATAATAATAATAATAATAATAATAATAATAATAATAATAATAATAATAATAACACTAATAATAATAATAATAATAATAATAATAATAATAATAATAATAATAATAATAATAATAATAATAATAATAATAATAATAATAATAATAATGTCCTCGAATGCGGAAACCAACCCACATAAGCAACGAATGGAGAACAAACACATGGAAGCACAAAACAACAGAACCGGGGAAAATACAACCGAACGAGAGAGGCGCAAGCATAGGCTGACGCCACGAAAATTATGGACAGAGGGTCGAGGAGGGAAAGCGCAAAACCAGACCTCCACTGGAAGAGCGCGGACAGCTCTGGGACCTTGGGAAGGCTTGTTGCCACTCGGGCCCCAGAGGGGACCAATGGCCCTTATCAGCGGGAAATCGTTGGTAGGTGGCTGTTGCGATTACCGCAAGGTCATCAGCGGTGATGAACGAAAAGAGGTGGAGCATACTGGAGGCCTGAGGAGACTTGTTGTCACTCAGACTCCAGGGAATACCACAGGTTGTCGGCAGTGGGTGACCACTGATGATGACCAGTGTGATAACTCCTAGTGAGTAAATAATAATAATAATAATAATAATAATAATAATAATAATAATAATAATAATAATAATAATAATAATAATAATAATAATAATAATAATAATAATGAAATAATTAAAGTGTGCACTGCTAGATATAAAAAAGAAGCTGGAGGCGACTGGGGGAATGGAACTAGCTAACCAAGAGCAGATTAGGGGTCTAGGCATACAAGACAGCTATAAATATTTGTAAAATCTAGAAGCATATACAATCAAGTCAACAGAAATAAAACGATGAGCTAGAAATAGAATATCTGAGGAAAACAAGGAAGCTTGTAGACACAAAATTATATAGCAGAAACCTAATAAAAAGAATAAAAGCTGGGCAGTATCACTAATAAGATAGTATGGGCCATTCATAAGCTGGGCAAAATAACTTAGGCACCTTGACCAGAGAACTACAAAATGAATGACTATGCACAACGCAATATACACAGAGCTTAAGTGAAGAGAAACGAATGGGTAAGAGGGCTGGTAAGTATAGGAAACTGTGTGTACGACACTAAAAAAGAGCTGAAGAAATGCATAAACAAGAACACAAAAAGGCTGATCACCGCAGCAAAAGACACCATCTATACGAACAACTCAGGAAGCACCGAAACCAGAAAAAAACAGACAAGAAAAAAAAAATGGGAAGAAAACCAACTACATAGACGTTCCATTTGAATGACAAGAAAAAATGCGCAGGAAAATAGGTTTGCATGGCTGAGAAAAGGACGCCTAAACGTAGAAATAACCACCCTACTGACGGCTGCACAAAAAAATGCGATTAGAACTAACTACATCACAGCGATGGTAGATTATACCTCGGGAAACAGTAAATGCAGATTGCGCGGACACAAAGACGAAACAGTGAATCACATAAGAAGTGAATGCCCAAAAGTGGGCTTCAAAAGACACAAATAGGCATGACTGCGCGAGGAAAGCAGTGCATTAAAAGCTATGCAAACAAATGTATTTCAAATACTGATAAGTGGTAAAAAATAAACCAGAACACAAAAACTATATCTTTTGGGATATGGAGGTAAAAAAAGATAAACTCATACAAGCAAGGAGACCGGATATCATAATAGCCAATAACAAAAACACCTGCAAAATCGTAAATGTTGCCGTCCCAGTCGATAGCACTTACCAGACTTATCGTACCTCTGCTAGAAGAGTGCAGAAAGCACTGTAACATTGGAGAGTCTAATTTCTATCCAAACTAAATCGATGGTAAGCGTCTGTAGTGATAAGGCAAATAATTTTGCAGTTGTTATCAAAAGTTATAGAGATCACTGGAAATATGAGGTGACTTGTTGTCTTTAAGACTTCAGGGAACACCACTGGTGATTATCAGTGAGTAATCACTGATGACGGCCTATGTGCGAACTCCTAAAGACTAAACATAATAATAACAAGAATGATATGAAAGAGGGAATCACCGTATACAAAATACTGGTTTGAAAACCTCCCGGCTATTCACCCACGTCTTGCAGAAATGATAAATGGTTGTTTGACGACAGGCAGCTCATCTGAATTGGTTACACGATACACAACAGTCTTGCTCATAAAAGGGGCTGAAGTGACACACTTTAGACCAATCACTTGCCCCGAAGTCATGTAGAAACTTTTCACTAGCAAATTGTTTGAAAGTATTTATGGTAATTTGGACTAAAACAATTTGCTGCCTGAGAACAAAAAGGCTGCCGAATAAGATCACATTAGAAACTACAAACAAAAAGCTACTAGCCTTGTCATGGGGTGGGAAAATTATAAGAAAGCATTTAACATGGTCCCTCATTCATGGGTACATAAATGCTTGGAGATTTTATAAATAGCCCCCAATATTTAAACCACTTTAGAGAACAGTATGTAGAATTGGGAAACCAATCTAACTTCAGGGGGTGTTGCATTAAGTAAAGTGAAAATCAGGATATAGATTTTCCAGGACGATAGTCTTTCCTCTTTGCTTTTTGTCATTATTTTGATCCCAATGACACTTCTTTTATATAATACAGAAACATGATATGAACTTGGGGAAGTATTTCTTACACTCAACCATTTACTATTCAACGATGACCTTAACGTTTTTGGAAATAAGTAAATCCAACCTGGTACGCTAATAAATAAGGTTAAATTATTTAGCGACGATATACGAATGGAATTTGGCATCAGAAAATGTGACATTCTTGTTGTAAAAAAGGGTACACTTGTCAACTCAGATAGCATTGATCTCCTAAATACATATCTGATGAAAATGTAGACATTAAGAGGGGCTACAGATTTTTGAGAATACTGCCGGCGGATAAGATTTAAAACAAATAAATATAAAACGAGATCACATCTTAGTACAACGGAAGAGTAAGGATTATGCTTAAATCACAATTTTACAGTCGAAATAGAATATATGCTATCAATGTCAGAGTAGTACCTATCATTTGATATACTGCCAGTAGACTCGAATGTAGATGAACAAAACTGTTTGAATACACAAACACGAAAATGCTTGCAATTTATGGAGCTTTTGCAAAGAAAAGAGGTGCAGATCGATTGTATCTACCTAGAATGGTCAAAGTCTCCTTAGTGTTGAAGATGTTGTGAATATAGAAGAAATGTGTCTATGATATTTCTGAAATTAATGAGATTCTTCTTCGTAGAGTGAACAGAGAAGAAATACTAAATACTTGGGTGAAAAAGAATAAAAGTTTACAAGAGAGAGGGTTTAAATTATTAGGTAAGAAACAACACATTGTATCCATTTAAGAATACTGCACTTAGAGATAATGACAGCAGAATTGGTTGGTCTGTTGTGATCACAAAAGATCTACTGAGAGAACATTAATGGCAGTCCAGGAACTAGTCACTCGCACTAGGTTAATCAAAGAGTGCATTGACAAAACTGCAGGGACACAGATATACAGATTGTGTAATGAAAGGGGAGAAACCTTAGCGTATATTGTATCTGAATGGCCAATTCTAGCATCAGATCAGTATTAAAAATGGAGACATGACAAAGTCGCTCAGGTACTACACTGGAATATATGTAAACTTTATGAATTGTGCCACAATGAAAAGTGGTATGATTATAAGCTAGATGTTGTGTAGGAGAATTACGATGTCAAACTTCTTTGAGACATGCGCATACAAACTGATAAGGTTCTTGAACATTCCGAACCCGACTTAATCTTCTAAACAAAAAAAACAAAAGAATGTGCTTAATCACTGATATAACCTCACCATCAGATACAAGAGTGCAAGAAAAAAACACGAAAAAATAAAAAAGTATCAAGACCAAAAATTGGAATTAGTTAGACTATGGAAATGTAAATAAGTAAAGGTGCTACCGTTGTAATTGGAACGCTTGGAACTATAACGAAAAACCACCATAACTGGCTTAAATAGATTAACGAGACAGCTTCTTTTCCAATTCTACAAAAGGAGTAACTGTTAAGAACGGCGAAAGTGTTAAGGTCCAGTTTGAATGTTTAAAGTACAGGGAATTGACTCAATGTTCAAAAAAGAAAACTCAAACTAAACACATCCAAAAGTGTAGACAACTATAAAATAATGATGACAATAATAATGCACAATTAGATCAGAGAAGACACCAGATACATTGTATCGTTAGCAAGCAATACAAATATTAAATCAGCTAATGATAATAAACTGGTCATTTTATATAGAAAAAAACACAATTAAGTGTTAAATATCGATTTGCCACGTATAATACTTTTCCCCAAAACACCGTTTTCAATACTGATTTTGGAAACACTGTGTCCGTCACTTGCACTTCTTCGCAAAGTATACTTTTCATTTACAATGCTGATCTTTACGACTCAATGATGTTTGCTTTTTATGTGCTAAAACTCCCTGTGATGCTTTTAAATACATCCGTGTGTTATGGATAGCACATCACCCTGATTACACGCATAAATACTCTCGTATCGAAGTGTACAGTGTTCCCACCCCCAACTTCGACACGAGTATAAGACCCGATCTGTTATGGCGGTGCTGGGATAATTCAAAACTTGTTCCATAAATCGATCCAGGTTCATGCTCATCACGTGTGCCCTCTGCAAATGCAATGGAAACGTAAACAATTAATGTTACAGTAAGTGACAATGAAAAACCTGAGACAATTGACATATTAAAGAGTAAATGGCATTGTCTGAACCGCCATCGTAATTAAAATAAAAGCAGTAGAATTTCGAAGACACTCAAATACCAGGTTACATTTCCGGTTTGTGTCTTGAAAAATCACAAATCACGACCAGTGTTATAGCAGCAATGTAATGAACACAATAATGATGTTATCGCCTACATGATATAGACACTTAAATTCTACTCTTTTATGTGTTCACTTGAAGAGATATGGAGATGTCTTTGCCGAATCAGATATATTGTTTGGAAGAAGTGTATAAAACAGAACTATTACTTCCGAGATATTACATGGGAAAACATGATAAATCATGTAATTTGTTTCCTAACATTAGTGCTTGTTTTCGTCTTCTTCTTGTGCTACTATTTCGTGTTGTCTTCTTTTTGCTTGCTGGTTGATTTAAGAGAAACTGGGAGGAAATAGTTACGGCTAAATCAGATTGAAATTAATCATGCCAGCCAAATAAGCGTTTCTACTAAGACGGGATCGTGCGTGCCACCAATTATCTGTCTTCTTCTTTCATCTTCATCAGATTAAAATTGTTTGAGCTTGAATCGATTTGTACAAACACTACTGTTTGGTTCGGAATCGTTTAGTTACAATGACAAATCTGTAGTTTCCGTTTAATGTTGTTGTTTTTTAAGGCACATATTTGATTCAATCGGAAAACTACGAAACTATCAAATTTGATGGAGGCAGGACACAGGCACCATTATTAAACGAGAAGTAAGCGAGAAAGTAAATAATGTTGGTGTATACATTTTTAATTGAGACTGAAAACATCGTTTTAGTATCATCTTTAATAACCATCCAAGGTTATCACATGATTTTCTAAATTTGTTTAATTTTATAAAATACGACATGCCGTGTCTCAAAATATGTATTTCTCTAATAATTATAAAAATACAGAATGTATTAGCGTAAACATCAATGTAGTATAAGATAGAAAATTGGAGAACAACACGTGTTTAATTAGCCGAATTCATTATTGTCGTAAGGAACTTAAACACAGCTTCTAAGACCTGGCAATCCTTAATATCTCTATAAAGCCAGCATTCACACGTGTATGGGGGTGTTCCTACATCTAAGCTAGTTTACTAGTCTGTAACGAAAAGTGCTTATTTCTGATGAGCATTTGGCTACGCTAGTAAAAATGATGTTATCACATAACACCGGTTCATTCATATACATGCTTCTCATGACGCAGCGAGATTGACCTACAAAATACCAACGATGACATTTCAGCAAATGTCGCAATACTTTTTACTTTTAGAATCTTACATTTTAATTACATACTCTCTCGTTTAATAAAAAGGTCAACCCATCGCAATGCTTGAAGATAATTGTTGATCTTTTACTTTCAAGTCTGTGCAAATTGCCGGGTCAGCCTAATTTCTTTTTTGCTACGATCATATAAAAAGGGCACGTTTCGCAGTGGGATTGGCTGTAGGTTATTCGTTCAATGTAAAAATAAAATATAACACACATTCAGATATTTTTGGGAGGAGACCATTTGAAAGAGATATATGATATATACTCAGAATGATGTTATACAAAAAGTAAAGTTCTTCATAGAAAGAACTTTTAATGTATGTAAATATTAAAATGTTATATTAATTTATATATTTTTAATTATTCACATACTATATAATTTTGTTCAGCAACTAATAATTAGTATTTTGGATGTGCCAGCATTGCAATATACACATTCTCAAACTCTATTTTATATTGATCAAACGTGACACAACCATTATTAGGGGTTCAGCTTTCTGCACCTGAGATTCTTGAGAAGAGTGAACGTGTGAGTATATATATATATATATATATATATATATATATATATATATATATATATATATATAGTAAGCAATGAAAATATATATGGAATCAAGCATTTAGCCTGACAATTCCCCCCCGGGGATGAAAGACGGGAGCCTCTGTGTAGCATGATTGCCATATATATTTTCATTGCTTACTACCTAGCTCTACTTACGTGTCGAGCACTGTTGAAGTAAATACTGAAAACTGACACATAAAAAAATGATATCTCCTTATAATATTTTATGTGGATACATGAAGTACTAATATATATATATATATATATATATATATATATATATATATATATATATTGTAGAATTAGGCAACAATTCTTCTTTTATACCTATCTGGTTGAACAAGAGTGCCAACTTCTGTTTATTCCAATCTTTCTATTGAACATAAACAAATTATTTTTTTTTAAATAACAGATTATATAATAGAAATAGTTACCTCCCTAATACTAGAGATACGTATATTAACCTATCCACAATTCAACTAAGTAAACACCAAAAAGAACTATTAAACATAGGCCCAAATTGTCACATTTCAAAAAGATTTAACCCATCCAAAAAAAAGTTTAAATCTTATTTCAAAACATTAATAAACTAGCGGAAGAGAACACCATTCACATAATCCAGACACCCGCTACCTCCTTAAAGCGGAATCCATTAAAAATAGAAGCACCTCCAATAAACCGCAATTACTTACTACTGACCTTAGAAAAGCTGCTAAAGAATAAAAAAAATCACCCAGACATCATTATTAAACGCACAGAAAAGTCTAACACATTCGTTATAATTAGCAATGAACAATACTAAACTAAATCAAATGACATTTTATCAGACACATCAACATTTTATCATAAATGCAACGTAACCCTACCGACCAACTTAAAACACACATCAATAAATGAATCACAGCAAACAACGCTCATACAGATTCCATAAAACTTAACAAAATCATCGGCGAGTATAAGGCCGGTTACATATACGGAAACGTTAAAACACATAACATTAACTACCCACTCCGACCTATTATAACTCAAATACACACACCTATACACACACTAGCCAAACCCCTCAATAAACTAATTACACCTTATCTGCCCCCTAGCTATAGAGTAAAATCATCAGATGAATTATTAGATATCCTACATACGGTACTACTTAAAGATGAACTGTTAGCTTCTTTTGAGGTTGAGAACCTATTTATAAATGCCCCAGTACACGAAACTATTAACATAATTATTAACAGCATATACAATAACCCAACTTTCCTTGCACTCAAAATAAACCCTAATATATTACGCAAACTCCTAATTTCTTGCACCACTGAGTTATCGTTCTATGGTCCTAATGGTAACTTATACATCCAGGTAGATGGCGTTTCAATGGGATCAGATCTAGGACCATTGTTCGCTTAGTATTATATGTCTAACCTTGAAATGAACACTTTTAATATAATCCCTAAACCCTCCATATATGTCCGATACGTCGATGACATTCTCCTACTGACAAAATACTTATCTAATTTAACTCAAATAACTAATGCTTTTAAAAATAATTCAACATTAAACTTTACACAAGAAAGAAATATCGACAAAAAATTCCCTTCCCAGATATAGAAATATAAATGTCTACAGATAAATTTATCACCTACCCGTATAAGAAACCAACTAGTAAATTCCAACTAACTAAATTTCAAGAGTGAATGCCCTGATAAATATAAACTGGGTGTCATAAAAAAAACTTATCTATCGTGCCAAAAGGAACTCCTCCAGTAACGAACTATTTTAAAGCACTTGCCGATATCAAACAGACATCAATTAACAATCACTTTCCGAATTATATAGTAGATCAACAAATAAAAGGCTCACTAACCGCCATAAATAAATGCACACTAACCGCCATGAATAAAAACACTAACAACAACATTACTACTAATAATATAAACTTGTTCTATTGCAATCTGATCGACTCCAACCATAAAGTAGATGAAAACTCATTAAAAATATTATATATATACATATATATATATATATATATATATAGAGAGAGAGAGAGAGAGAGAGAGATAGAAGAAAAAAGAGTGATAAATATGCGACGATTGTCTAAATTTATTTCAAATTTCAATTGTTCAATGCAAGGTGTAATCAGTAATAAACTAGTGTTTATTTTTCTTTCCTTAAGCCAAGGCTTTTCAAAGATCGAAATCTTATCATCAGAGGAGAAATACAGATGGATAAGTTGGCTTTCAAAAAAACCAAAGTTCAAATATTTGAAAAATATGAGAATTGTTATTAAAAACGTATTGAATGAAAAGAAAAAGTTCCGTGAAAAAGATAAGCAAAAATGTCCGGGTGGTAAATTTCCGTTGAAAAAAGTCCGGTGAAATTGTAGAAAGTGAAGAAAAACTCTTTGTGTAGGAGCAGATTGGAGAAAGTGCTCAAAGTGTAGGTAAGGCTTAAGGAAAGAAAAATAAACACTAGTTTATTACTGATTACACCTTGCATTGAACAATTGAAATTTAAAATAAATTTAGACAGTCGTCGCATATTTATCACTCTTTTTTCTTCTATCTCTACTATTGCTCGATCTCGTATATTGAGCTAATCCTTTTCACAATAGGTTCCATATACTATAAGTTTTCACTTTGGTTAATTTTGATCCTATATATATATATATATATATATATATATATATATATATATATATATATATATATATATATATATATATATATATATATATATATATCCCCTGTAGATAACAACTAAAAATTAGATTGGTTATTTACTAAAAAGGTGTAGAATTAGCAATTTACTAATAAAAATAATCCTACTGACAATGGCTTACTAAAAACTAGTAATGCCATATACGTGTGTAAATGTCTTATCGAAGAATGTGTCTCCGCCAACAACACTTATATTGGCATTGCTAGAACCAGTATTTCACGTCGATTAACTTGCCACCTGACCTCACCTCAAAGCTCCATTTACAAACACCTTACAGCACATACCATCTCAAAAGATAATTTTAGAAGTATCTTAACCGGTAGTACATCCATCCTGGCTGTGTCATCTTGCGGTATTCGCCTCCTCGTAATGGAAGCATTGTTCATTCAATTAAAAAAAACATCAACCATGCCCGTCATGAGAGGTGCAAAGGCGTGTTGAAATGCTGTTGAATGTTTTTAATGTTTTTAATCACATGGAAACGTCTTCTTTAATAAATTCACCAATTTTATTTTGCATTGATCAATTATCCGCCTGAAGACGACCAATGATGGTCGAAAACGTTTGCGTCAGATATGGAGATTTCCTACACTCCTTAGTTCGACGAATAGAAAGATTGGATCACAAAAGGAATACACAGAAGGTGGCACTCCTCTTCAACCATATATAAATACATATATATATATATGAAAAAAGTGTGTGTATATATATATATATATATATATATGAAAAGTTTGTATAGATATGTATTAATATATATATATATATATATATATAAGAAAAAAGTATACATATATATATGTATATATATATACATATATATATATATATAGAGAGAGAGAGAGAGAAGTATATATATAGAGGAAAAGAATACATATATATATACACATATATACATGTATATATATATATATATATATATATATATATATATATATATATATATATAGGAGCAAAATGCAATATACCTCGCTACTGCATAACAAACTCTGATCCCATTTTTACTTCAGTTAATTTATGTTTCTATTTCATTCTTCTTCTTCTTTTGTTTACTCTAACCTTCATCGTTCCCCATTTAACGTCTTTGTCGCACACGCTGCATTATTTTTTGTTCAAATAGTTACGCACTTGCCAGAAACATTCCGTTCTGTGTATTCTGTATTTCTCCTATAGTTTGCCGTTATACATGTATTCGAAGTAAACTGGTAACTCTGTCGTATTTGATCATTTATTACTGTGTTTATTTTTTTCTGGAGTTCTTTTATATTTAATATATATATATATATATATATATATATATATATATATATATATATATATATATATATATATACTAGCAATATTTCCTCCCTCAAGTCGAATATATTTACCAGGCTGAGCCGATCGTATGATGACCAAACTACATTCAGTGACACCAAACGAGGGAGCAATGACTTATAAGATGATATCATGACGAACAAACCCCTTCCCCCTAAATAAGTAAGAGTTTAGGCATGGAAACTTGCTATCATTACAATAGATAAGATAATACACTACCCCTCGTCTACAAATAAGGAGAAGGTCATCCTGGGAGGACGATATCGCAAAGAAAAAAGGGAAGAAATGCCCAGGAGAACTGGATCGTTACATAATATACTACACAGAATCCGATGTTTCCGATTGTTTTACTAAAAGTTTATAAATTTGTAAAATTTCGATTATTCGGACTACTGTTATCATCTTCAGTGTTATCATCACTACGTTTCGGCGGCTGTAACATCCGGTCTACTTCAGGTGTGTTTTTCAACGTGGAGCGCCGAAATACCAATTAGGTGATAAAATATCATGGGCATCCTTATACAATTATTAGTATTGTCTTTTATATACTATTATAATATTGGACATGAACATTCTATTTAGATTCACCTTTTAACGGAATCCGTTTGATTGTTGCCCTTTTAAAATATCTTGACATTTCGTCCTATTGGTTATGTGACATGTGCACTTTGCTTATTGTATGATTAGAATTGATTAAAATTAATTAGTTCGAACGATTCTGTTTCTGACATTTGACGAATTCATTAATTTGGTGCGCTTACAGAATAACGAAATTAAATTATATATATAATATATATATATATATATATATATATATATATATATATACATATATACATATATATATACACATTCACATATACATATATATACATTATACATATATATATATATATATATATATATATTTAGGCAAACATTATTAACTAACACGGAGTGGTTTTGTTTGATGCGACTTTCTTTTTATTTTTTCAATTTTCCGAATTGTCCATCTAATGTTTCGGTCAAATTGATGTAAACATTGACTGAAACATTAGATGGACAATTCGGAAAATTGAAAAAAAAAAAAAAAAAGTCGCATCAAACAAAACCACTCCGTGTTATTTAATAAGGTTTGCCTAAATGAAAATATGCTGCCTAAATACACACAATATATATATATATATATATATATATATATATATATATATATATAAATATATATATATATATATATACAACAAAACTTTAGACTAGAAGTAACATCCATGACAAATATTATAAACAGAAACATATCCCTAACTGACAGTACCAATACAATTGGACTTATTATTTACTATTAGGTATTAAAACCCCAAAATATTGTAGTAAATGAAAATTTCTCTCTAACTCAAAAACCACTCGAAAGAACCAATGTTATTTATATGTTTTAATCTTATTTGGGAGCATATAACTCCCATACTAATAAAGCTAATAGCTATATTGGTTTTACAAGCACTACCCTATCCCGCCGCCTAACCATGCATCTTGTAAACTCTAATTCAATTAATTTACATCTACAAAAACATAACTGCCCTCCTACTGATTTAAAACCAATTATAGTTAATAAGACTACATTTACACATTCCGAAACCAATTTTAAAACATTAAACGCATTCGAAGCTATCTAAATAAAAACACAACAACCTAAAATTAAGAACATCACATATAAAACTAGTGGTAACATTATAAAATGCTTTACGTAATTCGATTTCGTTCTGTGATGCTATCCAGCATTGCTGAATATAAAATCGTTAACGACTTCTTGGAGAAATGCGGTAAACGCTATATGCCCGTTTGTCCACCGTCGTTTATAATTCTCTTTTTACTCCAGGTTTTTTGTTCATTTGTTTGTAACAACTGGGGATGATTCGACGAATAATCGAAAACGTTCGTGAAACCTGTGAAACCTGTGAAACCTTTGAAACATCTGTTTTTATTTAAATACCAAAAAGACTATCAGTAAAATTTAGAAAATAAAAACACATATAATTAAACATACCAATTCTGTAATTTGAACAGTGTTTTCATATATATATATATATATATATATATATATATATATATATATATATATATATATATATATATATATATATATATATATATATGTATGTATGTATATATATATATATACATATATATATATGTATATATAGCGTTAGAGTGTAATAAACTTGAATAAAAAGAAATAGATATGTGTATATATATACATACGTATATATATATATATATACACATATATATATATACATATATATATATGCATATATATACATATATATATATACATATATATAGGTATATATATACTTATATATCCATATATACCCATATATATATATCCATATATATACATATATATACATATATATATACACATATATATACACATATATACACATTAATTAATTACGTTCAAATATTAACTAAATGAACAAAACCATTAAGTTTCAAAAGTGCTCAATATATATTATTAAAATAAACATTGTTTGAGTATCCGACAATCGTTTCAGAACCGTCTCGGTTCCTCCTCAGGGATAACTGGTTAGCAAAGATTATACCCGCCAATACACAATCATAAGAAAGAAAGAAATAGAAAAAACAAGCAGACAAATTACATTTCAAACATCTTCAGACGAGCAAACTCCTTTCCACAAGAAGACAACGTTGACACCCAACTATCTACGTATAAGAAATTCGGTCATGCTCAAACTTTTGGCGGGACCGACTGGACTTGACCGTCTCTTCTTCCTTAACCACACGCACGCACCGAGACCCACTCATACATACACTCACCCACGCTAATAATTACACATTTATATACTCACAAACATACATACACACTTATATATAGAAGTAAAAATAAAAACATATATACATATATATATACACACACACCCATACACCCATATATATATGTATATATATATATATATATATATATATATATATATATATATATATATATATATATATACACACACAACTATATATACACACACATACACACACACTTATATATATATATTTATGAAGGATTTAGTTTTTATTTTATTTTCTTACTAAACATTTTCCCAATAAGCCACTAAATATAGTGTTATATACATCAGGACAGTCGCTGTGATCTATTTAATTAAATTTCTTAACAAAAATCAATAATATTTAAGTTAATCCAACCGCAATATTATTCTCCTAATTAATTGAGAATTAGAAACCAAGTTTTTAATATCGTCTAGTTATTATTGTTATCTATTGTTTTATGATAATTTACTTAAAACTTTATTTTTTGTAATAATTTTGCGTTATTTTATTTATAAGAAATTGCATGTTTTATTTTATTTTATTTCAGATTAATTATATTCTGTCTTTAGGTGTCCATCTATATTGATTTTGTATAATGGGCGTTTAATTGATATTAATTTAATTTCACTAATGTTATCATTATGTTCCCCCTGCAATAAACCTCTTCATTCAATATGAATGCTAAACTTTGTAACTTATTAATTTATAAATCTCCTGGTTATTAATAGTCATCCCATCATCCGGAGTCCAACCAATACAATCCGTTACATAACCCAATATGTATGATAATAACACACCAAAATAATCTGAAGACTTTATCTATAATACTAACATTAATATCTATACTTTCCAAAATTGGAATTAATAGTGGTTATTATTAACCTATCTTTATTTTCCTTAAGAAAATGTATTGTTGTTATTAATTATATATTCAAGATCTCTACATCAAGTTATCCTATGATTAAATTAATTAACTTCCTCCTACCTATCATTGCTAATTATGCTACATTAATTACGCGATCCTTTATTATTTGTAATAATTTGTAATAATTTAATGTTATGTTTAAAGAAATAATTATTTTAATTTCTAATTTTTGTTTTTATTTTTTATTTATTTATCATTTATTTATTTTATTTATATATTAGTATTTATTTATTTATTTATTTTTCATTATTTTTAAGTTATGTTTACATCGTTCTCACAATACCTATCTAAGGTGAACTTTTTGAAGTGCCTGCAATTGTAACCTACCTCGTCCCTCTGGTTTAGTAGAGCATTCTTATTAGGGAACACAACTATAGCCAGTTTATCATTTAAACACAGAAAACAGGTAGAGTTATTTAGTGTAGGTACCGGTGCCTATTTTGAATACTCAATTTCACTACAGAAACTATGCCATTTCTTTTAAAGGATAAAATATATCTAGATAATGAAGTGCCTTTTCTATCAGTATCAATGTTGTTTAATGAACATTTATGGGTTCTATACCTATCCTTAAAATCAGTATTAGTACCTCCTATGTAGATTTGTTTTTCAAATTAGGATCATACTCTGGGAAAACTGTACTTAGGTATACTAAATGTTTTTATTAAACATTTTTCTTGTAACGCCCACTGACTTTTATTTCTACAATTACATTCATTATCTTGTATGCTACTTACGTTCTTTGTATCATTATCCTTTAGTATTCGTCTATTGTGACCTTTGATTATTTTTTCTAAATTATTAGTGCAACTATAACTAAGTTTAATTGTGTTTTTTGTTAAAGATTTTATGCAATGGTTTATTAATTGGGAAATGCTTATTAAACAAGTTAAGAAACATATGTCCGATCTTTAGTTCGTTTAACGGAGGTGGATACCAAATAATTTTTCGTTTTCTATTTGTCTTATTCTTATTTCTATTCCTATTATCTTGATATTCGATAGTCGTGTTAAAATAACCACTATTACTCAGAGCATCATTGTAAGCACTACTATTGTTATTCAATATTTCTTCATGAGAATAATTATTGCTAATTCTATTACCTATGGATAACGGTATGTGTTTAATAACGCTTGGTGGATGGTTTGATTTTGGATTTACGTATATTGGATCTTAGTTATCTTTCATATATGGTTTGTATACTCTGTGGTTAAGATTTAGGATAATATCTAAAAAGTTTGTAATGTTGATACCTGCAGTAATTTCAACTTTGAGTCCTAACTCTTTCATAGGTCTGAAGATATTTTTTTTAGTCATTTCAAATTTAGGGCCACTACTATTTGGAACGTTTTACGTTGTGCTTTATGCAATTTATGTAACAGACGCAAACATTTCACAAATACGACTAATGCATTTGCTGTTACTAACCATCAAATCCTAAACGTAGAGTATGGTTAGTTGTGTAGTTTGTGACAAGCTGCAATTATTGGTTTTTAATCACAATCGTTGCCTCAGACAAAAATATTCGTGAACAGGATATATTGTTTGAAATTGAGTCCATTGTTCGATTTTGAATGATAAAAAGGCGTGACCATTCCTACTCAGCTGTAAGGAATTGCTATTATCCGGTTCACACTTACCAAGGAAAACGCCTCAGGCAAAATGAAATCGGTTTATCGGATTGGAGACAAGGATTGAAAAGATGACAACGAAAAGAAAACAAACACAAGGAAACTTGGACTTATTCCAGCAGAATTATGTGAAGAGTGTCTCTAGAACCTGATAATTGGCTGCCCAATATCCAAGCATTTGCCAATGTCAATCAATTGCGAACAAAAAGGCGTTTTGTTTTTTTACTTCACTTAGCAAGTGTAAAAATAAATGCATGACTTTAATATATGATTAAGAGTATTTTTTTCATAATATAACCCCTGTTATAAAAGTATCCTTCGTGTTGATTATTACTATTGGGTATTGTAGAGTCACGGTCTACTACAGTGTATTATCATGATAACTATAAATATTGAAATATACATATCCATATACATATATATATATATATATATGCATATATGTAAATATATATATATGTAAATATATATATATACATATATATATATATATATATGTACATATATATATATATATATATATTAATATACATATATACATATATGTAAATATATATATGTATATTATAATATAAAATGAAGTAATAAAATAAGGGGTCAATCAAATTGTATTAGAATTCAAATTTGTATGACCTGGATGGACTGTATGGATTCAACAAAAAGTATGTTTTTGGGTTGATATGTTTAGTGTTATGTATTTTTATGTATTTGTGTATATAATTTTATATATTTTAAAAGCGTAATTTTATTGCCTGTAGTAGTATAACTGCGGTAATGGTCCTCTGAAGAGAAGAATTATCTTTGAAAACTCATGAGCTAAGGACTTAAGGATACTTTGCTTTAACTTTTAATTCTAATAAAATTTGATTGACACCTTATTTTATTACTTCATTTTATATTATAATATTAATGCTCTATCCAGTATATTGAGCTTCAGTTTTTATCCGGATGTTTCACTTATTATAAGATATTAGTTGACGCTTATATCTTTTGTTGGATTGCTTCATATATGTAAATATATATATATATATATATATATATATATATATATATATGTATATATATATATATATGCATATATATATATATATATATATATATATATATATATATATATATACATATGGAAAAGGAAGGATGAGAATAATCCGACGTAATGGAAAATGAAAAAGAAACACCCAGATATATTGTGTATATAGTCATCAACGTTTCGTCTTTATTTGAAAGACTTCCTCAGGATGATACTTTTAAGAAAAATATCATGCAAGTTCATCGAAAAAGTGGGTTGACATGATGGGTTGATGATATATATATATATATACGTATATATATATATATATATATATAGCTATATACATATATATATATATACATATATATATATATATAAATATGTAAATATATATATATATGTATATATATATATGTATATATATATATATATATATATATATATATATATATATATATATATATATATATAAATACATTTCTACAAGTACAAAATGTTCTTAAAGAAAGGAATATAGACGGTTGTGACATTTATGGGGGGTGGAATGAAATTGAAAAGTGTAATAACGAGCGTGGCTTCTAGGACTCAATGTGATCTACCTGTGACCTTCCCCACAATCTTTCCCCTAAACTTGACACTGGCTTTTATTCTACTTTTTAGTGTTTAGTTGTAATGCTAGAGATATTTCCACGTATTTACTCTGATGATGGACGAAAGCCGGCTTAGTATATTTATGTATTGTTTTGTTTTTTCCTCTCGTTGTTACACTTTTTAATTTCATTCTATCCCAACAAAAATGTCCCAACCGTCTATATTCCCTGCTTTAGTATATATATATATATATGTATATATATATATATATATATATATATATATATATATATATATATATATATATATATATATAATAATCTTGGACTTCAACTTGAAACTCAGTTACAACAACGCCAGTTTAGAAGAGGTGTGTCTTGGGTTTGCACGGCTTTCCTTTACATAATTTATTCCTGGTCGCTATTTACTCTATCTATTTTATAACTAACTTTAAACAATTCAGAGATGATATATAATATACATATACCTAGAGATTTAGTCTGCCTTTCTATCAGTCACAGTTTTTAAACGTAATATATACATTGCAGAATGTGTCTCATTTCGAAATATCAGAGATCTTAAACACTTTTATAAATGAGAAATGTCCCATTAATAAAAAGTAATACATTCCCAACAAAATGAATCAGATACCATAACATGAAATAGAAACTTAAACCTTGAGATGTTTAGTCGTAGATTCTGCAGACTGACATATTAGGATTTTTTTTTGTACCGTTATTCCGTTAAATTAATTATACCTTTTAACTATTTATAATTTACTGACTTGTTTTAAAACACGAATTTAATTATAAGCAATAAGAAAAAAGTAAATGAATGTGGCACCGTTATTAATAGCGTTGGGAATTATTTAAATAGTGTAAAAGGATTGGTTTTGCTTTAACTACGTATTCTATGTGGTTCATTCATAATTATATAATCCCTCAGCCTAGCAAAAAATATGCGAGTGGATGTTGAGCATATTTTTGCTAGTATATACAATGTTATTTAGGTCTTTCTAAAAATACTGTCAGATATATTTTCGCGGAAGAATTGATTCGTGAATATTTATTTTTATTTGGACACAATGCACGTTTCATTGGGATATTGCGATTTGAATATTAATTGTATATTTAAATGTTAATTTGAATATTAAATAAAACGAGACAATCATAGGGGATCAGTAAAACACTCACGTTTTAATGATGAAAAGATGTTATAAAACAAGTGACCAATATCGTTTAATGTAGTTCATCAAGCAACTTAAAACTGTCAGCGTCGATACTATTTAAAAGCTGGAATTCTCATGAAATGATTTTATATCTATATGAAAATACACTGAGTGAGTTCTACGTTCGTACGTACGTTATCACTTCTCACACCAACGGAGATGGGTGATTAATCTGAAGTCGCTTATGGAAACAAATCCCGACGGTACCCATAATGAAATAAATTGTTCCTTGATGAAATTATTTTGCCCCGTCGATTAAAACACTACAATTCTAAATAAATACATTTCAGATAGAGATTACGCTTTATTGATTTGAAGTGTTCGAACGCAAAACACGATAGATCCAATTCGTTTAAATTGAGTCCTTAAACAATAAAAACACGAATGTATTAAATATAGACTTGAACGAAAGCTGATTTTAATTTAAATAAAAACAGAAATTATTTCGGTATCATATTATGTAACATATAGTTTTGGGGTGTCGTCGAGTGTTGAAATGCAACACTTTCTGTAGGGACAGTTTCGTGATTTTGAAAATGGCGTTTATCGCGTTTTGCATTCGAACTCTTCATTTGTAGAATATGTATCTGACAATTATTTTTACCGTTGTAAGATATATAATATTTCTTGTTTTAAAAGGGGTAAATAACTAAAATTTAAAATAAATATAGAGGACACATATTCGCGTTGTTTATTTAAAAAATGTTTAGCTGAAAATGTCAATTAGTTTGCAGGGAGAAGAAATAGTAATTTTCCTTAATAGTATTGAACCTGACAGACATTTATTATTGCAAAATGAAAAATGTTATTTATTAAGAGTACATTGAAATTTTTTTGTCAAACACCATGGAATGATTTCTTTATCGAAAAAATGTCTGTGCAGATTAAGGTGTCTTGTTTTCTATCAGTGCATTCTCAAGAATTAAATGACTTTTCAAAATGAATAAAAACATTATTTGTTGAATCCATTCGAACATTAAATACAGTTCATGAAAAACTGTTCTGTTGAAGCAAGCAATTGACACAGTGTTGAATACATTTTCAGACATGATAGCTAGGATCTCCATTCTCTTCATCGTGTCATTGTCTTCGTATCCTCTTGGAGATTACAGACAAAAGCCATTTAATCTGATCATCGGTAAGCGTGGTTTACGTCTATGGGAAGACAAAAAACACTGGCAAAGTTCGACATAAATTCCCTACATTCATAACAAATGTAACCCTAAAAAAATAAATGTTAAAACCACATTTTTTAAAAATAACATTAAGAAACGTTCGAGTCTAAATTATACGAGCACGGTTCAGTTCAGTATGAAAAAAAGTATTTATTAAGAGTACATCGAAAAGTTGGACTTTGAACAGAGTCGTGCTAGTCAAATATCAATCCTCTTTATAGTGTGGTGGGGAATGTCTTGAAACGTTTATCAACGTGAATTGGCGACATGACTGTTACAAGTTAACATCTTCTTGGTTCTCTAGCACCGTTTTCGTAAAAGATCGCAGTACTCTACGCGTAATCTCCGGTAATTATCTGATTGAAGAAAAGATTAAGACACCCAATGCGAAAAAAATATAAAAACCGATAAACAGCAGTATATACTGATTCTATACTATTTACGTTTTACGTAACTGAAGAAAATTATGATCGAAGATCTAAGCAAATCTTTTACCTAGAACAGAGCTGTTCAAGCTTGTATTCGAAAGTTGAAACAGTCATCCAATGATGTCGTTGTTTCGAACAATACCTCTCAACTTCCGAATTAGTTCAATAAAGGGTGTGAATGATTTATCGATCCCTAATCATCCCATCATACATTTCCAAGGTTCAGTTGTAGATCGCAAAATATAAATAAGGCGTTGTGAATATTTACCGCAAACATTCTTAACATTATCAAACATATTTCACAGTACTGCACTACGAAAACCAGTGTATGTATTGGTTTCATTCCCACAGCTATTCACAATCGCCTAAAAATACTAGTTGATAGACTTATCTCATTTTCAATCAACACATATACAAACAGATCACACGACATGACTCGTCATCTCGAACATGGATCTATTAGCGCGCCAAGACCGTAACACCTGCTTGGCAGTCGTATTCCTAAGAAGGTACGTTGATGACGTTTTTGCCATAACGGCCTCACGTGAAGAAGTTGGTGATATCTTGACGATATTTTCTCACTCAAACTTATGTATCCGATTCATTATTGCATAACCAGATGATTATGGATCCTTAACACTCATAGACTTTAAAAATATTTCTAATAGGCGCTAACAAATACGTTTTATAGGAAAGCCCCTTCCCTCCAAAAGTGTCCATTATAAAGTCGTCCTCAATATAAGTGCCAAAATAAGATATGCGGTAAACAAAATAGCCTGCATTAGGGCCATGCATTGGAGAAGCAGGATGAAACCTAATAGATACTATCGTCATGTCCCATCGGTTACTCAGTACAAGAGTTTGTCATGACAACCTGACATGAAGATACTTTACCCTGAGCAAATATTCCCAATTATATAATATCCGCAGCATGGTAAAACATTAGAATGATTTTTGAACAAAGATCATAGGCTTTGAACTAATGCCGAATGCTTTTAATATCTACTTTTTACGGATTATGAAAGAAGTGTACTTAGTTAAAAATAGTAATGATTATTTTGTTATTATTTTATAATAATTTATTTAAATTCATAAGATATTTATCTTCAGTATATTTTAATATTGTTTATTGACATCGTAAAACCTATTGCATTATTACAGTGTACTCTGACTATTCTTTTTTATTAATAAATGACATTTCCATTTGTCCACTTACAGACACATTCAAACATACCACAGCTGTTTAATATGATATATATTACGTAGATTAATATAATGGGAATATTATAGTAATTAATTTAATGCAATTTCTGGCGAACTTTTAAAATAAGTACACTATATGCGCAACTCAACCATATACGTCACATGTATTACAAGGTAGTAAAATGTATAAGAAATTGTCATTATCGTTTGGCATTGTTTATCTAAGTCAGATTTGTAATACAAGAGATCGCACTAAATGTAAATAAAAACAAAAAGGAACTATATTTCAAAACCTTTTTCTACCAGAGACACAATTGGCCAGTACCTGAAAATACAGTTTTCAACTAGTGTCTGTAATTAGATTGTCTCGATATTTGAAAACGATGAATAACTTTTCGAAACTAAGGCGACAGAACTCAATACAGAATTGAACTGAAAAGTCTAACGTAAACTCAATTAGGCTCTTCCCGTGGTTTTTCCATGGTTTGTCAATGACATAGATTTAGTTATGTAAATATTTCTTTTGTCGACACTGTAATAAAATCAAACTTCGTAAATGATTCGGACTCAGATATGATTATCTCTTTTGAGTTGAAGATATTTTCTTTAAGACTAAATTATTTTCCTGCAAATTATTCGTTTTCCTCTGGAATGTGTTTATCTATAAAACACCTAATTCCCAATATTCGTAATTAAATGATTTCTCTCTCTGACTGTCATTATATATTGTCGTCAAGTGCATGGCTGGTATAATAGAAGGTCTTAAAGATAAATTATGTTAAATGTTGGTTGTTGCAGATTGCCGTGGTTTTAGTACGGATGTAAATTGGTTTATGCAAATATCATAAGTTCAAATGGTGAAAATAACGATAAAAATGGAGAAACAAATAAAGTTTTATGTAATGTAAATAATATCGATTTTACTCATCTAATAATATTGGAGATTAAACTCATTCTCTTAAATCGACATAATATAAGTGAATATTATAGGAAATTGAACCGTGACATATTTTTGTTGTGGAGTATACGTTCCTTCCGTTCGTAATGATAACAAAATTCCACATATTGCATCGATATCTGGCAGGTGAAGATAGTATAGTATGATTGACTATTTTTTAAACAAATGTTAACGTGCTGCCGTTTTTAAGAACATAATTTTATAGTGTTTTACATATGGTTATAAAACTGAAGTAGATGTCCTGGCTGTGTATACATTGTATTTTTCCCCTCTGAGGAGAAGTTCTTTAATAATATTATGATCCTAAACGACACTTGTCCCGCTGTTACAGTATTTTTGTATCATATATATTCTTATAATAATTATTCATGTGCCATCAATGTTTTATACTTCTACAGAACTTGTCTTATTTATATAATTATGTTAGATAACCTGTCACAGTATATATATATATATATATATATATATATATATATATATATATATATATATATATATATAATTATAAAAAGGAAAAAAACTATACACACATTAAGGTTGTATACATTATACATTTTTTCGACCCCTTAATGAGGTCTCCTCAGACGTATAAACAACCACGTCAAAAAACAAAAAATTGGTTGTTTATACGCTTGAGGAGACCTCATTAAGGGGTCAAAATAATTTATAATGTATACAACCTTAATGTGTGTATAGTTTTTTTCTTTTTTCTAATTCTGTTTTGCTCTGTTTAAATTACAGTGAGCTCTGTTATTCGGATTCTCAACACAAAATTGAAATCTACACACTATATATATATATATATATATATATATATATATATATATATATATATATATATATATATATATAACATAAAATATGATAACACAAAATTACATAATTTTCGATGCAATAATTTATTTCAACCATGTGCGTTTTTTCAAGCATCAATCCAGACAATTACATTTTTGAGACTGAAATTAAACCTCCACAATTCAAACACAACCAGAGAGAGTGGTAGTAGCAACCTATCTGATACATCTTTTTAGAGAGAGGGAGAATTTAAATCTTATATTTAACTATGGCGATCGAAGGGGGGGATCTTTAAGTTTATCAAATAATAACGGCCGTGTCAAAAGCCACATTACATTATGACACTTACGAATTGGCGATATCATACATATAGACAACCGTACTCACACGCATACATAGGCAAACCGTAATACGTACACATCCTACGAGCACGCACATACGCAACACCACCCACACACTACCATAACTATGCATATTCATATACATAACCATTAGACATACATTTTTAGTCCAGACAAATTCGTGTTCTCGAACCCGATAGGAGAAAAGAAAGAAAGAAACAAGAAGGCAGACATAGAGAAGGAAAAAGAAAGAGACACCCAACAACCAACCGCGTGTCATAGAGTGTCAGTCTGTCTGGATTCCAAGAAAGAAAATCTATTTGAAATAAATATTATCTAAAATGATACGCATGTAGTCATATTTGAATCTATTTGAAAGAAATATTATCTTAATTTATATGTATATGAATATGCATAGTTATAGTAGTGTGTGTACAAATACCATTTGTTTTTTTCATCACTGTAAACATCTTCATTCATAATTATTATGACATCGCTTGTTCGTATACTACTAACTACAACTAAAGCTAGTACCTTTCTGTGTTATCTCTTTACAATAAGCTAAACGATACTTCTATGAACAAAGGTTTTTTTCCGAAGAACATACCATATTTACAAAAAATACACTGCCTGTACACCGACTTCACCATGGTCGTTCTCAAATCTAGTGTAACCAAAAGCTTAATGATCCGGCAATCTCTTTGGTTCGTATGCTCTTGCGGTGGCGGTCATCGTCCATCCTCGCATGGATTCCACCCATTGATAAGCCGTAACACATTAGAAAAATGTATACAAATATAAACAAAAATAAATACACACAAATGCACACATATTTAAACTGTATTCATATATACACAAGAAGACTTACACAAACATACACCTATATATATATATATATATATATATATATATATATATATATAAGGCAAGTTTGAATTACCAACTCCTCGAATGTATTTGGTATCTCTGTACAAGGGTTAGACAGAACAACCTTACATGGTGATACTTCATCTTACAAGTAACCCCTGGCCAGGTATTCAAACTAACATATTATTCGAAGCCTAAATTAGATTCCCTCGATATGGCTATACAGTTGCTTATGCGAGGAATAAGGAACCTACTTGAAGTAATGTTACCCTATGTACCAGCACATTGCTTGATACTCCAGCAGACGATGAATTATTTTCCTGGAATCCGTTAAGACCAAAGGACCACAAGAAAGATATACTATAACATAGTGAACTGGTAAATCTGGTAGATAAAAATGAATGTTCCTCAATTCTTTTAAAACTCAACGTTTGAAAGGTAAATGGGAACTCTACTAGAATATTCGAATGTCTATGTATTCTATATAGATATCAGATGTCAGGGGTCCCTTGAGATCTGAGAACTTCGACTGAAGTAAAATGCAACAAAAATATATAGTAAGATATCAACATATATTTATGCCAATCAAGCTACACAGTGGCGTCTGCGTTTCATTCCCGTAATGAAACGTCACGATTTAGCAACGAATATATTTTTGTAATTTTCTACCTAGCTCGACCCACGTATAGAGCATAGTGGAAGTAAATGCTGACTATTATCACATTATACTCTATATCTCCTTACAATATAATCTGTGGCTACAAGTAATAAGCCTTATAGTAAGTGAAACACGTATGTGTTGGGTTATAGCGCATTCATAAAACTGTATTTTATCTGCTAGATATACATTAATAGTGTTTAAATTATTTTTAAAAAACTTAATAGAATATATATATATATATATATATATATATTTAATTTGAATAAATAACATTTTATTTGAATAAATAATATTTGTAAGAAAAAATATATTTAATGGTGATCATTGGTGTCTTGAAAGGAATGCTTTGGTAAGCCTTCATAAAACCACATATAAATGCTCTGTACTCTGTAATCGAGTATCATCGAGCTTGTTTTATTGGAACAACCCCGGTCTTCACCGAATGATCTATTTTATAAGTGAAAAATCTAAATATATATATATATATATATATATATATATATATATATATATATATATATATATAAGACTTACACGTTTAAATATCACATTTTAAAAAATAACATCACGATTTACAAAAAAAATACCTAAGCAGGAATATTTTATCCTTGAAAAATCCTATCGAGTTCATTATTATATGATTTATTTTCTTTTCTATATTAATTCATTCAATTCTGTTACGACTCATATAAAATCAATTATGAGAAATCGAATTCTGTATCTATAGAGATGACAGTGGGGGTTATGCCACGAAACAAAATCTAAGCAACAATAATTTTGCCTTTTAAATTCATAGGAAACGTTTATCGAAATAAGCGTGTATCTTTCATCACTTAATATACGGACGATGTTTTATTTCAGCTGGAGTTTCAAATATGTTTCTGTGATCTCTAACTTTTTTGGTATAACCAATACTATATATTGATTATACTAGGATTGCAAGCATCTAACAGAGTAAGACTTAACATAATACACCTCATATATAATAAATGAATTGAATATGCCAATTCTAGTCAGTTCTGTCTGTTCAAATTATTTGTCGTTATGTTTTAGTTTGTTCTTTCTTTCTTATTTGAAATTACTTTTTGTTTCTTATTGGTATTGTTCGGTAGATGTTTTAATTACCGGAAAACCCTCGAAGCTTTCTGTTTCATCTAACATTTAGGTAATTCAACTAATTTCCTGTTCTAGAATGATTTCTCGTTCAATTCAGGATTGGCCGAGGTGTCCATATAATTGCTTTTTTAATCCAGCACTCCCTACAATCATAATGATCGATACATTGTAATACATTCTTGTATAATATATACTAGCCTCTTTACGCGGTGTTTCTCGTGGTCGGGAATAACATCACATGTAAAAAATAAGGCGTGTTTTTTTATGTGTACATTGATGTAAGAAGGGTTGAAGAACGGTCAACCGGATGGGGGCAAGAAGGGGTCCCGCTTGGGATGGCAGAATCGACAATGAACATACTAAGATATTATATCACGTATTTCCAAATATTATATTTGACCAACATATGTGTAATTAACAATTACTAATAACTTTCCCTATTTTGAATCATCTCCTCTTTGGAGAACTCTCCTGCTTTTCCTAAACAATATAAATAGCAGCTCTAATATTGTACCGACATTGTATGCCGAATAAAGTGTTCTAAAGTTACGTCTGTTTTCATTTGTCATTACAATACGGAAATACACAATTATCACTTACAATATCATTAGAAGAATACACAACAGGTAAAAATCTTTTCCTCGAAAATATTTGAAGAAACATATTTATAACATATTTTATGCCATCTTACGAAGATATGGTGGAGCAAATTCAATGCTAGTCTGAAAAAATTGTTATGTGTAAATGGGAGGTTATGTACTTATAAAACTCTTTAAAATACTTTAAGTAAATTTAAATTTTGGATATATTTATTTGTTAATGGCTAACATCTATTGTTATACTTTCACACAAATCGTAGGTATGTGAATTCTCACGAAGAGTTTCCGCTCCATTTTACGCCGTTTTCAGAAACTAAATTCAACTAAATATAGCCGACATGAAGACCCTTCACGCTTAGAAGTGGGGTTCAAAATTCATGAATATCGGGTAATTAGTTTAAGAATGAATGAATATATGAAGATATACAAATACCTTAATGTATATAAATAGAGATTCCTTACTTAAACTACCAAAACGTAACGTAACGTAACGATCTAATAATCTTTCGACATTATGTTGTAACTAGTTTAAAAAACATTTATATGTTGTACCTTTTATTAGAATTCGTGAACTGATTAATGCCATCAGTTTGAAAACACGGAACACTTAAGAATTTACAATGCATAGGTTGACGTTAAATAAATAAGGTTTAAATCCATTGAATTTGAATAAATCAAACGAAAATTAAAATTCCATTGTAAAATCAATAGATTAAACAATCTAAGAAAGTTGAAAATTACCGACGTTTATTTTAATTAAATCCGAATATACATTTTTCAATCAACAAATCGGACATGTGATTACACGAAAGAAAGCATTCTTGATATTTATCGCAGTTTTTATTTGAATGTTTTTAACCGAAATTAAACGTATAATGGGAGAAAAAAAACTTTTTTTTTTATATATTCGTTTGCTTGTTGTTGTGTTCTGCTTTAATTCAAACAATAAAGAAGCCACGTAATTAGACGCTGTGAAAGCTGGGAATTAATTAAATTTTCAGTAGCCATATTTCCGCGGGTAATGACAAGCGTGACCCAAAATGGCCGCACGTTTTGATACGTTTCATGCGACCCGTCATTTACATTCCGTTGTTCTTTCTTTTTGCCCCTTTGAAATCCGTGTCTTCATCTTTGCATTTACAGTTTAAACTGACAAGTTGGATGGGAAAATAATGGCTACATTTATCAAATGCATGTTACGATTTGATTGCGTGTTGCTAATGAAATTGGTCTTGCCAAAGCTTTTGAAGCTTTTTTGTTTGGCTTTATTTATATTATTCTTATTCTTGCATGTTTTCACAACTGCCATTTCTACCATTAAAACACAGCCAGTCTTTGTTCGTTGCATGTGTCTTCTTTGGATTTCAATTCCCTGCATTAAAACTGACGGCTGTTATTTCAATCTTCGAACGGTTTTAGCTATTAGGTTGCATTTATTCTTAAGAATAGATTCTGATTGTCTTTTAGAATTATTTATTCGTTTTTATTTTTATTCGCAAAAAATAGAAGCAATCCAAAAGTGTCTTCATTCAATAAAAAAACGAAACCCGTTTCTGTTTAATTCTGTTGATTAAAAGTTGTATACACAATACATAATTACACACATAGATTACCTTTTACCATTTATTGTTAATTCTAAAAAAATGATTTGTTTTCTACAACAGATTATAATCCAAAACTTCTTGGCCTTTTGGCTAAGATCAAAGTGTAGTATCTGTTCCGATGGATACTGCACCCCATACTAGTGTTGTCTTGGCCTTCGGGTCTTGATTTACGCCGGTCAATGGGTCTGTTCTGTGCAGTTCTGGGAGGTCCACCTTCCCAGGCTTTGCCTCCCCTCTTGGAGAGGATTAAGTTTATTGCTTACTGCCTGAGGCGCCTCTGCCGGGGATGCCGACGGGGCTGCCCAGGCAATTTTTAAACCCCACTTTCCCAACCCGACCTTGGGTCACATCTTACTTGTGGGAGTAAGATAAAAACTGGCCTTGTGCCTAACTCCTGGAGAGGAGTAAATCAATACAACAGATTATATTCTGTATCTTAGTGTTAATTTTCTTCATAGTAACTTTCTTGGTGGCAGCATCAAATTACATTCAATGGTTAAAGTGTACGTTTGAAAGTTATTTTTTATATAAACTAAAGCATGGAATCCTCATATACCGTCAGATAGATGAGATTATGTTTCTGTTTTTTTTAGATGAGGATTCATACTTTGTATTTTGATTATTCGGACTACTGTTCTCACATTCAGTGTTATTCTCACAATGTTTTAACCGATGTTGTCATCGACTTAGTTTAAATTCTCGAATTCGATAAAAAGACTCCAGAGTGCAAAAAAGATACACATAAAGAAGGTCGGAGGTTGAATTGGCCGAAACGTTGAAAGGATAACACTCCAGTTGAGAATAGTAATTCGAGTTCCTAATTGTAAGGCATGTCGAGCAAGAGCTTGTATTTTTACCACAGCGAAAAATGCATTGTCCTGTCCTATTCCATGTACCGAGATCGATGATCAGACCTGTTTTAAAAGGGCCGACCAACTTGTAAACACATTAACGCAGAGGTTATCCACTTTTCGTTAAAACGTTGTCTTCATAACATCCAAATTGAAAAGAATATTGTCAGTGATTTCTCTCGAAGCATTAAAACGTAATTCATGCAATTTGACAATATTAGTATTCCGATATTTTTTCATCTTTTGTTGACAATCATTCGCGTCTCATTAAACTTTATCCTCAATTTGCTCTTGACCTAGGAAACTTGTTAGCTAATTAGCAAAACATATATTTTGATAATAAATAGGTTATTAGAACAAGCAACGCATTAGGAATGTATATTTTAACAACCTCAGATATTTTAAATTGTATATTTCATTTATGTGTTTTATTAATACCAACTCAAGATAAATATGTTTATTAAGCTTAACACCCTCACCCTTACACGAGGAAGCTATTACGTTAAATAACATTCACTTTTACAGACAAGTGTGTCTATTAATTCCACAATTAAGGCGTTGTATTTAGATCTGTGCGTGAAAGTGCTATATATTTAAATGAATAGCGTATTACAACATTGTTGTGACCTTAAAGAGCCAATAATAATTCAGAAAATACTGTGGTATATGTATAAGAGTGTATGTACTGTAGTACATAAATGATATGTTACAGAAGGTTTACGTCCGATACTGTGACTTCAACTGCCACCAATGACTGCCGCTATGAATGTACTTACGCCCTTTCCCAAAGACGGAGGATGTTGCACAGAATCGAAAGGTGAGAAAAGTCAAACCAGCGCCCATAAAGAAGGGGTACTCTGACCTTTTGAAAATCGCCTGGGCAACCCCGTCGATATTCCCGGTCGGAGCGCCTCAGGCTGTAAGCAGTATACTTACTCCAGTACAATGGGGAAAGGTAATGTCTGGGTAGGCGGACCTTCTATGGCTACACTGGAACAATACCCTTCCTCGACTGATCAAATGGCCCAGTTTCTACCGGACTGATTGTCGACATCGGAAACTCGACTGGTATGTCTATCATCGTCACCAGATGATAACCGAAAGCTGTCATGACTGATACGACACTTTGTCGTAACTCTATTTATATTCTTTGTAAGAGTCTTTCTACCCCTTAAATAGGGTGGATCAAGATCATACCATAACAGACATGTTAACGGAACCCCGTGGGAATTATATGTGTCTTTCTACTTGATCTGTATAATATACTGTTAAAATGCTATACTCTTTTTAAAATAATAAATCGTGCTCAGGATTTATAATATTAAATACAAATTATTCTATTTTCTTCCGGAAAATTAATTGTTATTGCATGTTTTTTTTTTAATAAATAAAACGAATATGTCTTTCTTCATGTATCTATTTAAAATTGTAGCCATTTCCTTTTTTTAACAACAAATATCATATATCCTATTCAACGTAAACATAATTGTTAACAATATATTTTTAGAATTAATATAATGAATGTCATTGTAAATGTATTGCTGACAAGTTTTGCTGTTCTAGTCGACGGGACGACAACATCCGATTTTAGAAAAATTAATTTGAAAATAAATAAATCGGAATTCCGGTTCCTTTCGCAACACCCGATTAATCATCAATCAACATCTGTGCTGGTCTAAGCGATTTTTTTTTAGTGTGTGTCAAAGGTGATAACGTAGTACGAACATGAAACTATCTCACTTATCATTATATAGATATTTTATTATTCCTTAGAATAATCATTAATAGATCATTCGTTGTCTGATGAATCTGATGAGTGTGAACTAAGTAAAAAAAAAAACGTTGAATTTATATTTGTTCACTTTTCTTTTTTTTGGGGGGGGGGGATTCTTAAACGATTTTGAATAACGCCGATCAATTTTGTTGATATTTTCTATGAATTATTCGACCGACGTATCGGTAACTCTTGGATATGGCTAAAATCAGAATGTATCAATATGACATACACATTATTATCTCGAGCGATGAGAATTGCTGGTCAGATGGATTTAAGAACGTCGTCTAACACCTCAATTGCGTAATAAACGAAAACTGACTGAATATAAGTTAGTTATGTTCTTCGTTAGAAGGAAATATGAAAAATCGGATGTGTTATTAAGTAGATGGAACTGTACTTAATCATGTATAACATCAAATATATTTGACCACGAAGGAATGTAAACACGTATATACATACTCATATACAAACAAATTGCATATACGGAAATGCATACATGTAATTATTATCAAAGTATAGAAATGTTTAAATATTTTCAGACGACACATTCACTCAGTCAGATACACGCTCGTATATATATATATATATATATATATATATACAGGGTCGGGCAGATAAATTGGAACTAATTTAAAATGCTAATATCTTTTTTTATTTTTGATCATATGATTACGTTTTTTTTTACTAAGGATCCTTAAACACTTTATTGCAAGATAGCATAATTATATTTACTCAAATTTGTTTTAATATGGCGGAATTAGCACGAAGAATAACTATATGCGAAATGAGACGCGCCGGGAGTTCTCCTTCGAACATTGTTAAGAGCACTGGCTATGCAAAAACGACTGTCTATCGGGTTGTGGCTAATTTCGATGTCGAGTGTAAGGTTGATAGAAGTCGGCACAGTACTCGTAGTGATCGAAAGCGTGCAAACACTTTCCTGGTGGGGCTAAAAAGGTCGATAAAGGCAGACCCAAGTCAGTCGATGTCCAAACTGGCAAAAAAACGCAATGTGAGTCGCAGAACTATCAGCAGAGCAATCAACGAAGATCTTGGGATGAAGTCCTACGTTAGGAGACGCCATAATCTCCTCACTGCCCGTTCAAAAGCTATCAGAGTTGAAAGATGCCCCAAGCTTATCAACCATCTGAAACACAAACGAGGACATGTGCGCATTTTTATTGATGAGAAAAGGTTCATCGTGGATGAGGTTCCAAATCGCCAGAACACTCGAGTTATTGCCCGTGACCCTTCGGAAGTTCCTCCTGTGATGCAGAGCAAAAATCCTGCTTCTGTGATGGTTTTTGCCGCCGTGGCAAGTGATGGAAAGGTGAAGCCTCCTCATTTCATCGAAGCGGGTCTTAAAATCAACACAGCGGAGTATTTGAACATTCTTAATAATGTGTTATTGCCTTGGATCCGTAGAAACTACAACCCTACGAAAGTCATGCTCATCCAAGACTCGGCACCAGTGCATGGATACAGGAAAGTCCAAGATTTCATGAAGGAGAATCTTCCCTTGTTTGTTCCGAAAGGTTATTTGGCCCAGCAGCTCTCCAGATCTAAATGTTTGCGACTATTATCTATTCGGCGTCGTCGAGGGACAGACTAATGTCAATCCACAACCAAATACAAACTCATTGAAGACAGCCATTCAACGAGCATTTCGCAATCTCGATCCCAATAAAATAAAGAGGAGCTGTTCACGGTTTCGTCAAAGAATCTCCAAAATCATTGATGCAAAGGGTGCTCATATTGAATTTTTTTGTTCAATAGACTGTAATAATTAAATAAATAAATGTTAAAATGATATCTTTCCATATTTAATCCTTTAAATTATGAATTTTGTAAAAATAAAAAAAAGTACCAATTTAGCTGCCCGACCCTGTATATATATGTTATATATATGGTGTGCAGCATTTTCTAATTCATGCAAACATTGTTAAAATAACAGAATTCGTCTGTTTAATTATACTTTTTTATTTTTTCAATTAAATACAGAGATACAATGATTGTTGTACATGAAGGTGCCCGTGTGGAATATTTTATTTGATTAATTCTCTTTTTTAAGATACATGTAACTAATACAATTGTTTTAAAATGGTTAAATGTTATTTCTTAAAGGAAATTCAGCGATCGGTTAAATGTATGCAGATAATCTCATCAAAATACGCTTAATTAGCAGGGCATGAACGAAATAAGAATGTAACATCACAAAATACCTTTAAAGTTTTGATATAATTAAACACAGAATTCGAAAACTAGTCGGGCATATCTTCTCCACTTCCGTACAGCCACTCTATCACAAAATACAGTTTGCTAATCTTTCTTTGCTTTGCCCGTATTTTCATGGTAGGTGCTCGACTGAGCTCAAATAACCGGTCCCCTATTGTAAACCATTCACAATAAGAACCCACCGAGCTAGTACCACCGTGAATGATTGCCCTTTCTTTATCTGCGTGCCCACGGCGAAACGAAACTTCTATGGACAGTTCTTCTTTACTTGAACTGTACGTATGTAGAACACAGTGCTGCAAGCATGCTTCTCTGCTACAACAATACCGCCGGCTTAAAGTCTAATGTATACAAGTTTATGTACAACTATCCCGGTAAATAAACAATTCTGCCCTGTTACAACCCTCGTGCCGATAAACGCGATGTTGTCTCGCCATCAATCGGCCACACTCTTTAACCCTTATCCTTTTGTGGACGTTGGGCCTTCATGAGCAGTGACCTTTAATGTAAAAAAAAAACGATACGTTATTGTATTGAAATATATTTATTTTAAACATATTCAGAACATAATTAAATTAGAGGTTTATACAGAAATAAATATGTATTTATTATATAAAAAAAAAACTATAGAATATGTTTCTCTGGGTAAAATTGTGTTAAGCAATAAGCATCGGATCCAAAAAAGTTATCAAAGTAAGTACACAAATCTATTGAAAGCAAGATCGATGGGAAGCACTTGGAAGGCAACAGACTAGATATTATTACTGGCATCAAACATTTTAGAACCGTTATTTGTCTTTGTCAATAGCATCGTTGTCTGAGTAAAGATCATTATTTCTTTCGGAAAAGAACATCAACATCCATTCTAAAATACATCTAAAAATGACAAATTCCTCTCGGAGGATAATTTGTCTAATTTCCGTCCGCAAAACAAACTGTATCATTATAAATAAGTACGATGTTAAACAATGTGGACTGATGGGAAAAAAGACGCTTAGATAAATGAGACTCCACTAATTCTAATAAAAAATGCAATTAAGTACGTGTACATTATTTTCAATGTTTGGTATAAACTGTGTAATTTGTATTATTTCAAATAGGAAATACACAATGCTGTATTCGGTGTTCTAATCCAAATTGTATGGACATCAGTCTGAGAATTGGATTCTTCTTACTTTACTAGTAATAGAGTCTCCTTCAGCCAAGCACACGTTTTTCACGTTGCTATTTATATATTATATTAGATTACAGATTACCTGCATTCTTTATGCGATACGTATATAACTCATTTCTAAAACATATTGGTTTATTAAGTTATTCTGAACATATTACTAACTATGGTTAATTATCGTCTGATAAAACGTAAGATGATTGTTAATAACATTACAAGACTTGAAAGATGAGTAGTTAGAAAGAATATCGGTTAAGAACATAGATGCAAAGTATCATCATTTGAAATACCGATAGAAAAACGTTTACACCTATCGACAGTTAGAACCAACTAAAAGATTACAAAAATAATCCAGATATGTTAAATTAAACCTTAGTTCTAAATCTACTTCATCGAAGACTTTCCAAAGATCCGGTCGAATCATGATTAGATAACTGTTTTCTATATACATAATACAACGCTTAGACAATGTTATGTCAGTACGTACATTATCATCTGCAACATTTATGAAAAGATAGAATCGCCGATCGCTAATGGATTCAATGAAATAAAAAGTATTTTTAAATATCATCTGATACTACTGCTGTGTTGAAAGTGAAACTCAGAATGAAATATATTTTCTTGGCAATTGGGCTAGCATGAAAATTGTAGTATATGTTATGTTTAAGACGGCAGAATAATACCATACGGTTTCCGTTCGCACCAACGCCCATAGAATAGAACTAAGTCAAGAACACCCACGGTGATGTCGAAGACACAAACCCATACCTAGATATTATCTGAAACTACTTCAAGCAGAGTACTTAGATAATATGTTTCAGTTTACACAAAGGTGATACAATAATATCTTCGGGGCTGCGTTCTCGGCGGACGTCCATACAATGCGAATATATTTAAGTGCCCCAAAATTATACGACTGTGGGATTGTCACATGTCTCGATAGTTGTAAAATATTATATTGGATGAATATAAATGTAGAGTTTTGAGAAGGATTGAGTCTTAAATTCATAAGAATATTTTGGTACGTTTGACAATTGTTCAACTTAGATCAAAAACAGGTCTAAGATGACGATAGTTCGTCCCGTGACGATAATCGGTAGCATCACACATTTGAAGAAAATACATTCGCATAATGGGGTTGAATGACAATAAGTATGTGTTTAAATGATGTATTTTATTTTTATTCAAAGTAAGCCTAGAGACGTCGTGTATAAACGACTTCTCTTGGCTTACATAACACAAGCTCACACGTTATTCCTAATTTTATATAGGGCCATGCCTCTTCCATATATGCCCATGTCACTCCAGCATTCTTAGAATCGTTGTTCATCAAAAGTACTAAGTTGATTAGCTGCCCTCGATGCTTCTTCAGTTTTAAACCTTTATAGACAAATTTAGTAAATCATCAAACGAGATGTGTATGGCAATAAAAGTTAATTATCGTCCAACAACTACTCATGGGAAGGATCTAATACTGACACAAGGGCAGTGCTACAAGCCACCATTATAAAATTGACTTATTAAGTCAACATGATATTTTTTTAGTTATAAATGTTTATGCTGTTTATGTGGGAAAATAAGGTAAATTATCATTATATGTATTAAAATCAACATTGTTATACATTTAATTTTATCAATTAATTGTTTAGAATAACTGTCATTTATCTTTATTTTATTTATCGATTAGTATTTTCACTAATAAATGTTTATGTTGGTCGTTTTATTTGAAAAGCTATTACCATTGGTCGGTACACTTTCAGTGAGTTTAACAAAGGTGTTACTTAGCAAATACTAGCGATGAGTTATTGATTATTTTGCACAACACTTACACGAGAAAGTACTAGATTACATGTGAGAAACATTCTGAAATCGAGTCATAGAAAATTGAGTAACAACTATTTTTGTAAAAATTCTATTATCGATGGGTTAGATTCAAGTAGTGCCACATTGATAAAAGTGTGATACCCCCTTAATGAAAATTCCGATACCTGGTATATTGGTGATATAATAACAAAAGGTACCAGACATCAATTAATAAATGTAGTCCAAATTTCGTTTTCTTCGTATAATTTCAAATATTTGGAGTGGAGAAAAATTATATTAGCACAACCGTTTACTTGAAAATGAAAATATATCATGTACGCATTGTATTTGATCCTGTCATTAGATCCTAATAATCCAAGAATCCATTAACTTCAATTTCTTCTGCTTTAAATGTCATACATCTTATAGAATAAAACTCAGGTAATAGTTGATATTAATTGAAATTAGAATAACTATTCTAGACTTTTAGGTTAGTAATAATATATTCTAGTTTAAATATTGTAAAGGAGACTTAACAGTGAATATATTTTACCAATTCTGCGACGCGTATTCTATGTTTTTTGAAATTGTTGACATTAATAAACACGCCTGCGTTGTGAAGAAGTCTGATCGTTGTGTATTTTACATGTAAAAATGATATATGTGGAATAATTGGATTCATTTTTAAATATCAATGTGTTTTTGAAATGGACGTTGATTGGTTGTTGTGTTTTACGTCATGTAAACACTCGTCAGGTATTTTTTGTATTAAAAATAAACGTACGTATCGTATATATATGATTGTTTTGTTTGTGTTTTACGAATGTGTCACCACTTCTCAATATATTAAATGAGTGTGAGGGGGACTGTGAGATAAGCCCCGTGATGATTTACAATGATGGCGGTGATTGGGCAGAATTAGATTTGTTAAGACAGCAGCTCAACAGGAATTTGTATTCATTGGACATACACACAACCAGCTTGTTGTCAGCTGGGACGAAACCCCGCGGTATTGTGTTCCACTAACGGGCAGTTCCAACAGAATAAACTTTGCTCATGGAACGTTAGTTCATATTGAAATAGAGATAGAGAGAGAGGGAGTAATTATTGACAGTGCTTGTAGCTAGACAAGTTTTTCTTGCGAATATATTTCATATATTAAAAGCTCAGACGAGCACATGTTAAGCATATCAAGATAGAATATAGCAAGACTAGCGACATCTCTTCAGTGAGAAAGAAATAGTACGGAGGAGAAAAAGGAATCGCCCATTAGATGTCCAAGTAAGGTTTGTAATTTGTTAAGGCTACAGTACCTCAATCTTAGGACTTGTATGTTCATTTAATTTGCAGACGTACATTTTGTAAACAAATATACTGTAAACGGAAGTGTCTATTGTTTACCACATTACGGGCTCTGCCAGGAATTCCACCCTAAGTAAGAGGGACCTGACTAATAATGCGCGATTCCGCACTACCAAATTCGAGGGCCGTTATTGTTTGCAATTGTGTGACATACCCACAGTTGTTCGGGGGTTTGAGTAGTCCGCCGTGTTATTTTAAGCGTAGGAATACAAAAGTAGTACAAGCTAAATAAGGTTGGTGTTTGCATCGAACGAAGCTTAGTGAGAATGATGTGGTCTAAAGTTATTTAAGATATATAACCACCTTTGTCAAAGGTACTCAGTATATGTTGATCCAATTCATGCGAATGATTCATATTAACCCTATTGACTTCGGGTTAAAGTTGATTTAGTATTGTGGGTAGCTAGAAAGCGATTCCTACATCTAAAATCGTAGCATCGCAATTGGATGCAACTTAAGGTCATTTCTAAGACCTTTAAAGAAAACTATGAACATTATCTTAAACCGCACCCATGTTGTTCATAATAATGCATATCGTGTTTATTCATGGTAAACCATATTAGTTAGTTCAATCATGTGACATACACTATTTTAAATCGGCTTTTTAGAGTTTAAGACCAAATATAATTAAAGATACAAATAAATCCACTAGTCTAACTTCAAACAGTCGTCATTGTCGGTTTACTAAATATCTACCAGAAAAGACATTTTCAATGGATCTCTTACATCCCGAGCCAACTAGAACAAAACAGGGTGACATCAATGTTACCCTTATTTATCTTAGAATAGATATTATATAAATAACAAGTCGCTTTTCCTAAAAGTCTAACAGATGCACGGACTCTTGATTATTTTCTACTTTTCACTGAAGAAAATGGTGTGGCTTACGTAACAGAAAAATGAATACAAGAAAGTAATATCGATATTAACTAAAACTATTTTTTAATATTGAATTCGCTGAAAACTCTGAGTTCATATGAACAGTGCAAAAAATGTATAGCAACACATCAGGTTTCTGGGTTAACAAAAAGGCATGAGATTAAGGAAGTGAAATTAGATAATGACCGAAAATTGTTTTCCATGCACATTTTACTCGGCTTCGTTTGATAGATAAAGTATTTTATACATACAGTATGATTTTTTATTTCATTCCAACCATCTATATGAGATTATATTCAGCGGTTAAGCGATTATCGAATGAAATAAAGTTAATGTTTTTTTTTCTTTTGCCCAATTCCGAACAATAACCGAAGCTATTTTTTATACGTCCTCTAAAGCTAACCGACGATAACTGGATCAATTACACATTAAGAAATACTGTCAGAAAACATTTCTATAGGATCGATAATACTGAAGATATGGATATTAAATATATTAAGAAAAAACTGCTTTATTATTCTAATTCTACACGGACATAAGTAAAAAATCCCCCACAAAAATAATGCATACATGATAAAAGTTGCTGACTCCTTCCCGACGGTCAGCGATTGGAGTCGTACAAAGCACCAGTAAACGTCTTAAACAACGATATGTATATTAACTTATAATTATTCTGGCTAAAATATCAACATATTTCATCATACATTTAATTTTAAGAAGTTCCAAAGAAGCATCGTTATTCTCAGAGTTTATATGTAAATCCGAAAGGGTGACTTATTCACCGTCAAACTGCAACAAACCTTAGGATTAAACTTTCCTGTATTTATCAAAGTATTGCCCAATTCATCAAAGAGGTAAAGTGATTAATATTATCTCGAGTATGGCTCTCATGGCCCTCTGAAAACAGTATTCATTATGAATCATAATAAGTGTACCTATTCACTTATTTCATGTTTGTGTACAGTTTCCAAAGTGGAAGTCGGAATTAAGTGGGGCAACTTAGCGAGAAGAAAATCCTATATCACCCCTAATGAATGTAAATACAATTAGAAAATAGAAAGAAATACATTAATCAGCCCACACCCACACCAATATTCAAGGGCAATAATTAGAACTTTCCCAAAAATTTTTCTAAAGATATTCATAGCGTAACACACCCATTTTACATTATTAGCCAAGAAATGGTGGAGACTTATGGGGGATAAGTCTCCACCATTTCTTGGCTAATCTCTCATATCTCCCAAACAGATCCAATCTTGTCGACCCAATCCTTATTCTTATCTCTAAACTAGTCTTAATCAGTATACTAATATTATTACCCCATAAGCCTCCACTATACCTTAGTTAATAATATTAAATCACGAATACAACTCATTTAAAACCGTGCAGAGTTACTGCCCTTAGACCGCCCGGATAATATCTATATTTACATTTCTTTGTGATTGATTTACAGTCCTTTAATCTAGGATGTTAATTAAAATTAAATGTTGTTTCTTAACCTTTTTATTAGTCTGCCTATTGAATTAGCCCTTATAGCCCGTTCCACAAATAAAATAACACTAAGAATGGGCTTATATTATAGCTCCCCAAACTTATCTAAAACTATTGTTAATACAAATAAGATGGATATAGACACCGAATGATTACCTACTTTTAAATAAGTGTTCCATTTAGATCACCTATCTGCTCTTTAAATGTGTATTTTCCTTGTTTCAAATACTACCGCTATACATATTTGTATATATATTTTGTTAACATATATATGCCTTATATATATATATATATATATATATATATATATATATATATATATATACAGTATATATATGCAAATATGTGCACATACACATATTTGCATAACCTCTATTCTCTGCATAAATTAAAACCCCAGCACTATATATAGTCCCCCAAATCACAGATCTTCTCATTCCTTGCCATGTTTGCACTTTTCATTCTTGATAAAGTCCACGCAACAGTTGGGCGAAAAGTTGAGTTATCAGAGTCTTCTGCTGTTTTTTTCACTTATATATATATATATATATATATATATCTATATATATATATATATATATATATATATGTATATATATATATTTGGGTACGAAATTTTGTTGGATAATATAAGTATATAATGAAATCAGTAATATAAATTTACATATATATATATAGAGAGAGAGAGAGAGAGAAAGATAGAGAGAGAGAGAGAGATGGATAGATGGTAGATAGATAGATACAAAGATAGATATAGATATTTACATATATATGTTTATACATATGTATATGTATACATAAAGATATATGTATATTTATGTATATATATATATATACATTTATTTTTTTACGTATATATATGTATAGTTATGTATATATATATATATATATATATATATTATATGTATATATATATATATAGAGAGAGAGAGAGATATTTACACATGGTGATTTAAGTGTAAACTATTTCGCTGTATCACACCTCTTAAGTTTGGTTAAACAAGCATGGATCGAAACTCACCCCTTTAGACGACAGTCGACGCTTCTTACCATTCTTACCATTATATGCAACTAATCTGATACCACAAACGCACACACTTATATATATATATATATATATATATATATATATATATATATATATATATATACGTATATATATATATATATATATTTTTTTTTTTCATATATATCTGCGTATACGTATAATATAAAAATTATCCAATAGTCAAATAGGGCAGGCCATAATCATACAGATAATGTCAATTTTCAGAGAAAATCGGCATCTATATATTCCTATATATCTCTAGTTAAACAATGATCATCGATGTCTTTCCTTACTATTGTACACTTCACTATATATGTGTGTATATGTGTTAGCTGTTTTAAAATGTTATCTATCTGTAGTTAATGTATGCAGTTTTTATGAAATTATCTGATTTAAATTTTATTTTGAAACATTTAATTTTAACGATATCGTTTCTCATTAGATTATTAATACAAGAAAGTATTTAAATAACAATATAAATAATAATGTTGAGGTAATGCCGTTATACTCTCTAGTCATACAATCATTGCGGTTTTAAATGAGCATTTCTTTTGTCACATGAGGTTTTAATTGTTAAAAAAATATGTATTCATCCATGTCATTCTAACCGTTCAAATCATTGGCATGTAATTGTTTAGGGTTATGTTAAACAGTAACCAAAAAGGAGCATTTCTTTTACTACATGAGGTTTAAATTGTTTAAAAAAATCGTATTCATGCATGTTATTCTAACCGTTCAAATCATTGACATGTAATTGTTTAGGGTTATGTTTAATAGTAACCAAAAAGGAGCATTTCTTTAACTACATAGGGTTGTAATTGTTAATAAAAATCGTATTCATGCATGTTATTCTAACCGTTAAAATCATTGGCATGTAATTGTTTAGGGTTATGTTAAATAGTAACCAAAAAGGAGCATTTCTGTTACTACATGAGGTTTTAATTGTTAAAAAAATCGTGTTCATGCATGTGTTTCTAACCGTTAAAATCATTGGCATGTAATTGTTTAGGGCTATGTTAAAAGATGTGTATTGAATTTCAAGATCTACAATGTTGCTCACAATCCAGTCACATATAACACTTCCATTCATATAGACATTATATATTTATATAACACATGCCATTATTAAGCATCAACAGAATATGCATTATACTTTCGCTATGAATGTAATCTAATTATAGAGCGTTTTCTATTCAGTTGTAAAGATCACGTTTATCTTAGCTAAGCATATGAGAAAGAAAACGTACAACAATAAAGGGTGTTAATGTCTACATAGATAATAACACGAGTTATATATGCGCACTTCCTTTTTGTTCTAATTATTACTTTAAAAATTAAATAGATAATATATGAAATTGAGCTATTAAAGTTGCGTGTGTGAATAAAGGAAGCATCATACATATGTTGGTGGGATTACGTGATTTTAATTAAAGTGTATGATGTTAAAAACGTAAAACCGATAAGGAATCCTGAAATTTCACCCCAAGAATATAATATGGTACTATATAGATGATAAGGCGATATATAATCCGGTGAAAATAAGTTTTATAAACAAGGCATTCGATATATAAACGTACTTACACACATTAAAAGACAACACATCATACATTGGATACAAACGTGTAAGTAAAAAAAATGAATCTAACATATATTTATTTGTGTTTTGTTAACATACACCCATACATAAGGAGCACACACCCACGCACACATTTATATATATATACATATATATATATATATATATATATGTATATATATATATATATAGAGAGAGAGAGAGAGAGAGAGATGCATCAGTATATAAGCATAATGATGTGTGTATATATATATACATACATACTTACATATATATACACATATATTTATACATATATACATATATATATATACATATACACACACATATATATACATATATATATAATGTATGTATGTATGTATATGTATATATACACACACACATATATACATATATATACATATATTATATATATATGTATATATATATGTATATATATGTGTGTATATATACACATACATACATATATTATATATATATATATATATATATATATATATATATATATATATATATATATATATATATATGTATTATCGGATATATTATGTTTTTGGAAACTTCCGCATTTAGGCAGTGCATTCAGCAAAACTAACTCTCTTCTAAAAATACAGGGTTTATACATTTTAAATAATGGGTACACACGCATTAGCATCAATACTATGCATGTTTTTTGTAAAATCATAAACTATTGAAATTTTCAATGTAAATAATGAACTATATATTTAAGGCAACAAGCTGACAAACGTAGTGACATTATTTTTTTATTTATGTAAATGTTACCATTTATGAGTATAACACAGACTCATATCATAATCCTAAAGAATGAAAATATAATTAAATGTTAAACCAATACTATATGTATTGTGTATACCTGTCCTGAAACGGGTATCCTTCTAGTATATATATATATATATATATATATATATATATATATATATATATATATATATATATATATATATATACACCATGATACCAATATCAAAAAATTAAAAATACTCGAAGCCCTCTACATAAAAACTAAACATCCCACAATTAATAATGTCAATTATGAAACTAGTCGCAACATTTTAAAGTGTCTAGCATAATAATTAACATTACCAAATTCTTAGCCATTAGATAGTTATGCTTTTGAATTGTATGTACTTTATTTAACGTCATCAATTTCTTAACGGTTTAAACAGTCAAACTTTAAATCTCTGGTATATGTAGAACGCCATCACGCTCTCATGTACATTTCAACTTTACAGACGCGTTTTCAAATATAAACTACTTGCCGTTATAATTCAAAAATGAGCACAACAGTAAAGACACTAAAACTAATACCGTCTGAAGATGATTTGACGATTCAAATCGAAAGTACTTGCAAAAAAGAAAAAAAGAATGGAACAAGAAACCCATGGATCATATTTACATAAATTTGACCGAAACATTAGATGGACAATTCGGAAAATTGAAAAAATAAAAAAAAGTCGCATCAAACAAAACCACTCCGTGTTATTTAATAATGTTTACCTAAATATATATATATATATATATATATATATATATATTTATACTTAAGCGGAGCAACCTTGAACTACTAGTATGTTATGTTAACGAATATTAAAATCAAAACATAATCATACTAAACCTTATGGCCACAATGCTTTTTCGAAATTGTGATCCAAATCTGTTAAATGATTTCGATTTCTGAAAATGTTTGAACATGTAATGCTTCAGCTTAAGGTTTTTTTTTAAAGTAAACTTCAGGGTATGAATTGTCTCTAATGACTCAGGAGTACATTAAATGCAAATCTGAAATATTCGATATTGCATTGCTGATAACTGAGTTACAAGTGTTTGTGCAAAACTGAATATATCGATGGAAGGCCAAAGTAATGTCTTGTGTCAGTGGAAATAAAAATATGCATTCTCTTACACAACTAATTGAGCACAATCTTTATGACACTAATTTTCGCACTATATATATATATATATATATATGGGAAATAAAAAAGAAAAAACAAGAGATTGGGTTTATATATTCATCAACGTTTCGTGCTTATTGTAAGACTTCCTCAGGATTATAATTTTAGGTAAAATGTCATGAAATTACATCGAAATTTGGGGTTGACATGATGGAGAGATGAAGGAAAGTAGTAGGTATAACATCCTGAGGATATCTTACAATAAAAACGAAACGCTGATGAATATATAAAAAATATATCTTGGTTTTTCTGTTTTCATTTCCCATTACGTCGGATTAATCTCATGCTTCCTTTCTTTATATATATATATATAGAGAGAGAGAGAGAGAGAGAGAGAGATAGAGAGAGAGAGAGAGAGTGTAAGAGACATTGACACATATATATGTACATATATATATATATATATATATATATATAGAGAGAGAGAGAGAGAGAGAGAGAGATAAATAAATATATATATATATATATATATATATATATATATATAGAGAGAGAGAGAGAGAGAGAGAGAGAGAGAGAGAGAGAGAGAGAAAATATAGTTAGGTTATGACACGTGTTTCCCCGTTTCTACGAATCATAAGCACGGCAGAACTAGTGAGATTTGAAACCGGGACTCTAATGACTGTGCCCGGTTCTCTACCAACTGACTCTAGAACATACTTGTTGTAGTGGGATTAATTGTATCGATTTTTTTATTATGTTATTCATTCCTATTTTTTGTTTACTATTTTCATAACTGAAAATATTTAATTGTTATTATGGAATATAAATAGTGCCAATGCTAATTTGAAATACTTATTTTTGATTTCAACAGAATCATCAACCTATAAGAGAGAAAAAGAAGGAGAGAGGGGCTCGGAGAGAGGGGCTCGGAGAGAGTGAGCGGATGCATAGAAAGTAATAAAGTGTTTATTCTGTAAAGAAAATAAAAGAAACCTTTACTATTTTTTTGAATTCAATTAATTTATTGTGGTGTAAGTCAATTGATCCATAGTTGATACGATGCTATCGTACTAATTAAACTTATTATATTTACTGCCGTATAGTTTTTTTGTAGCGGAATAACTTAATATTTCGAATGGTTCTTAAAGTGAAGACATGAGTTACATCTCGTTTTGTATATTATTTCCCTTCAAGAAAGGATTCAAAGGACGGAAATATTTCTGTATAATTTATGTGTTTACTTGATAGTCCTCATTTAATACAGATTTATGTAACTAGACAGCGTTCTCGTGTTTTCCCACATTAAATAATGTATTATAAGTGGCAGTATACATTTTTTTTGTGGAAGATGCTGTTTGAGTGATTATTGTGCTTGATTTTTTTATAACTCTTCTACGTTCTTGCGTTATGGGGATCAAAAACATGTTGTCTACTGACTCCGGGCACTGATTTAATTGGCAATTGTGGGAACATCACTCTGTTTTATCTTTCAATGTTTACGCAGGCATATTATCGAGAATGAATTGTAACAATATAGCGATATAATGAAACCCATGACATATTCGAAAAACAAATGTTATATGAAAAGGGGTTAATTGGTGATTTTAGCTAAACATGAACGTGTGTTTTTTTTTTAACTAGATATGCTTAGTTTATTTCTGCTGCGAACATAAGTCATACCAGACGACAGGTGCGATAATACATGGGCATGCCTCTCAGTGATTGAGTGTGTGTATGCATGCATGTAAAGCGGCTGGAGAAACATCGTTAGAAAGTCGTAAATAGAAAGACAAGTTAGAGCGTCAGAGAGTGAGTCGCATTATGGGAATATTAAATAAACATCGAAACGTGCATTCAAATTAATGTTGATTCTAAATCCTTGAAAGTAATGTTACGTATAATAATGTTTTTTTAATGCATAAAAGCTTCTTTATAGACGGTGTGTGTTAAGAATATGTATATCAGTATAAGTTATCTTGTGTGTCTATATGCATGTGTGTGTGTGTTGTCATCGATGTGTGCATGTGTGTGAGTGCAGTATTGTACATGGTAAAATCTCAAAATATATTTTTTTGTAATATGACGAGTATAGTAACTTTTTTGTGGGAGCTGGAGATCCCAACATGTATAGATCTTCTGCCTGACTTATATCATCCCCGTAGGGAGAGAAGTAAATTCAAGGTGTTATTGTGACATTAAACATGGCGAATGTAATTCAAGATTATTATAAGTTCGTTAGTCGCCGGGTACTATCAAGATGCCAGAGTAAATATCAACCATTGAAACTGCTGGCTGCCGGGTTACAGTGCACATCTGCTGTCAGCCTATAATTGTTTAATTGAAAACATCAATGACTTTCTATTTATCTCTTTTTATTTGTTATGCATATAGTGAGAAGTGACGATAGGTTATTCGTTAGCGACACATGACTAAAAAGCTGGGTGTACCAAGTTTGAATCCAGTTCGTTCAACTAAAACGCTTTCACTTAGGATGTAGAAATCTTCTCGTGTGCCTTCTTGTATGTACCTGATATCTAACTACAAAGATATAATAATTCATACAAAATGAATCGATTAATGCATTTTTTTTATCTTTACTTCTCTTTTATACCTTGCATTCTCTTTCTATTCCTCTATCTCGTTTTGATCACAGCGAGGGAGATTATAAAGAGTTTTATATCCGACGTATGCGTATCGTTTAGTAGTGGCCAAGCTCAGCCGACTTTTGAGTGTTAGATTGCTCTTTTCGGAGGCTGAAATAAATAAATAAATATATTTTTCTATATATAGAATGGTTCGACCGTTTCCTCACCACAAGCATTCAATTACAGATGATGGTCGCAGCCAGATAATTGTTTATCTCCAGATAATTAATGACGCCTATAACCTGTATAGCTAGACAATGGATAAACCCTTTTATTAAAAGGGGAATATGTTTTAGTTAGCTTGAAATGTGTGTGATTAACATTAAATACAAATTTAAGAAATTATAAATTTAAAGAGGAAATAACGATAATACATGTTGGCATTGCAGTAACATGTTTGAAGAGTATTTACCTTGCATGTCACAAGTTGACCAGTACAGAATTTAGGACAGACTTATTTGTGGAACACATTACGACATGGCTGCATCCTGCGGGCTAAAACTTTGTCGTGCGCAAATCTAATGTCAGCATATGCTTGTCATAAACCTTCCACATAGTAAGCACACTTATCAAATTTCTGTCATTTTTTTCAATCCTCTAATTATATTTTTCAGTATATTCCAATTTTCGAAATATGCAGTTTATAAACCATTGTCGTCCAATGGTTTTACGCATTGATAAATCGTTGAATCATTAGTATCAAAATGATATTTTTTAAACATATTTCACCCCAAACCAAGCAGACCGCCACTGTAGACGTAAGGGTCTACTGAGAATAAGGTTGTGACTTTTCTTTGTTTTTTAGGGGTGGTCAACCAAAATCAGGCACTGTGCAGCGAGATGTCTGTTTAAATTAGTTTTGAATTGTTGCATGTCAGTACCGTCAGGAAAACAGGGGGCAAGGAGGGAGTTCCAGAGTCCAGCAGCACGAGGAAATACGCTTTTGGAGTAGACAGATCTTCAGCATCTGGTGACCTCCACAGTGACTGGATGGGATTTGGCAGATTGTCGGGTTGGTCTAGTGAATTTGCGTCGTGGGGGCACCAGAGCAGCAAGTTCATCAGATCACAGTCTATTGAAGTACTTGTAAAACGGGCACAAGAGAGCAACATTGCGGTGGTGGGATAGGGGTTGGAGATTGGTGGATAGTGAGGGACCTATTAAGTTGGCGACTCTTTTTTGGACCTTATTTAAGAGGAAGATACTAGTGTATGATGCACCAATCCATATGTGGCAACAATACTCCATGCATAGGCGGATGGTGGCTCTGTAGAGATTCAGGATAATGTCATGTGTTAGAAGTTTACTAGAACGGTTGGGGGAGCCTACCTTCTTTGCAGCAGTCCTGGCAATGTCTTCAATGTATTTGTTCCATTCATGTTATCTGGCGGGTCTAGTTACTTGAAATTATTACATAGTCAAAATAATACGTGAAATAGTTGATAAATCGCTGATGAGAGTGTATTTGTAGGTATCGTTTTCTATAACACATTGGAACTCTCAAAAAGACAATAGGTAGTAATTGAACACGATTATCTAGATGGGTTTTATAAAATCTTGCGTGTTGTAAAAATAAAACAAGAAGAACATGTCTTGCTGCAAGGAATTTTTCTCTGGTTACACGTTTTTTTATGAAAAAGAAGACGAAAAATATTACTAGAGATTCACATTCAGAGAATTTTCAATCGTTTTCATTCAATTGAAAATAGACCTGACTCGTTTGTATATACAACTACTTATTTCCTTTTTTAAATACATGAATGTTATTGATTTTCATAAAAAATAATGTTTGTTTCGTATATACATAAACAGCAATGCCTCAGTCTCATACTAAACAACCATCGCGTCCTGCGACGCAAGAGGCAGTCAAAATGAACCACAGTTTTCGGTCTGAAGCCAGACCCACAACGTCCATCCAGCGTCATCCCGTTGCGATCAAATCTCTCTAGGTTGTTTGCTTCCAGTTTTTTTTGGTCTTTCTCTTCTTTTTACATCAGGGGTCCACTGGTACACTCAGTTTGCAAATCTCTTTGGGACCAATCTTAGGGCATGTCTAAGCCAGCCTAGACGTCGTTTTCGTTAACGATGACACTTGTTGGCTAGTGCGATCCATGAATTCTTGGTTTGCAATTTTAGCACTCTATATGATACGTAGAATCTTTCGACGTCATTTGGAGTAAAATACGTTTAATTTCCTCTCTTGAGGGATTTCGAGATGCCAAGTTTCACTTCCATAGTGCAATGTGGACAAAACGTTTCTGTTATAAAATCTTCATTTAGATCTGAGAGCGATTGTTTGTGTTTTACACATCTTGCAGAGCTGATGAAATGCTGCTGCTGATTGTTCTTATCCTGCACTGCAACTCGTGGTCCATAGTGCTGTCCTTTTTTAAGGAGCTTCCTAAGTAGGTGAGGTTGTTTACAATTTATATTTCTTTTTGGTCGAACAACACGTGTGTAGGTTACTGGTGTGCCCTAGAGACCATGCGTGGAGTTTTCTTAGAACAGTTATAGAGACCAATGATCCCTGCTTCAGATTTGACCCTGTTAACCATACCTTCTAGGTAAGTCGTATTCATTGTGTGTACAGCCATATCGTCTGCAAATCTAGATGAGTAGGGTTACAATCTTTGACTCACGTTATACCTTCATACTTTGTGGCATTTGTACACTAAATCAATGACTATGGAAAACAGTAATGAAGAAATAACGATCCTTGTTGGACTCTAATGATCACCACAAACCAGTTACTGAAATCATCTGATTGTATTGCACATTTGAAGTTGGCATACATTTGGGTTATTGCAGTGATCATTTTTATCTGGCAAACCATACTCGTGCAACATCTACCGAAGTGATGTTAAGTGAATTCTGTTAAATGCTTTAAGAAAATCTCTAAAACTGATAACAAGATATATATATATATATATATATATATATATATATATATATATATATATATATATATATATATATATATATATATATATATTAAAAATCCTACTCGTGAGACATCGGCCTGGGTTTAAAGTGGTTGGGTGACTACACCCCTTGTTGAAAAGAGTAGGTATATTCCACAGCCGTAGTTCGCTTAATCTGTGTAAGTTAATAGACTTTCTTGTATGTGACGAGTTAGCTCAGAATGCAAGTGACTCGGGTTTCGAATCCTGATTTCAGATGTGTTTTATTGATGAGCCCAAAGGAGAGCGAAACTCGAGTCTAGGACTTACGGTTTCTTTCTTACATAGGTTGTATGAAGCGGCGTTGTTTGATTGTGGCAATAATTATATTCTATATATATATGATACAAAATTGAAATAATATTTCAACGTAATGGATAATAAAATAAAAAATGAAAAAAATATTATTTATGTATTCATCAACGTTTCGTCTTTAGTTCCAGATTTCATCAGGACGATTGGTTTGAAGAATTAACCCACAAGTACAAATAATTGAAAAACGGACCAAACTTTTAAAAATAGTTTTATTGGTGTGTTATTTCTTTAAACCAATTGTCTCGATGCAGGCCTTGAAATTAAAACAAAACGTTGATGAATACATAAATAATATTGTTAGTTTTTTTTTTCTTTCTATTACCCATATGCTATACAATATATTTGCGTTTTTATTTACTGTTTACATTTTAAAACAATAAGTATTTTAAATGTTTTGTTTAATTGTATTATTTGGAATTAGACGTTTTTTTCATAAAATGAATTAAAACATTGATAAACATGAATTATAATTTTATCTTTTTCTCTACTCAACAAGACATCACACGGGACTGTAATTCTATTTTCCTCTAATAACCAATTATATTTTGCGTTTTTAACACTTTGTTGCGTATCAGCTAACAAAGAAATAATAATTGACAAAATTCACAAATATCAGTATATCACATTTGTTCATGGGTCTAATAATTAGACAATATGCAATTGTATTTTTATACGAACGTTTTTATATTCGAATTGTCAACATACAATCTAAAACAGCGATTTTCATCATTAATTCCGTCGCCAAATTCCCGGATTTAATTTAGCTAATTTCTGCAGTTGGTAAAGTAGGATGTAATGCAAACACTAAACATACATTTTGTTTGAGGTTCAGATATTTGATTGTACGGCATATCAACCCTTTTCTCATTTGTCTTGTACCGACAGCGCATTTATATTGTGTATGATAATCATTTCGTGATGACGTTGTTGCAAATTAATAGCCAGAATATTAAAGAATATAGGACCGCATGCAGGTAATAAAAAGGAAAATAACAATAGCCCGAGTTTACCTTCCGACCAGTAGACACGCTCTACTTTAGTAATACGTATATTGTGCGTTACGACATAGTTTAAAACGAAGCAGATTTACGGGTACAATACACATATACGATAATATATCTATTAGATTCATATATAAACTAAATTTCACAACATTCGTTTTGTTATGTGACACGGTTCAGGAAATTCATAATGTACATTATGTCTACTTAGGTGACTATAACGAAAACAAGCTTCGCACATGTATATCCCGCGTTTCTAACTATTTCAAAACCTTAGTAAACACAGCATTTTATTTGACCAACTACTTTTAACTATCTTTTTCTACCAATCGCTATATGTATGTTTTTTGATCAATCGACATTTTGTATCTTTTGACCAATTACAAAGTTGTATCTTATTCGACCAATCATAGGTTCGTATCTCCGACTCCCTCGTTTCTCTCTAACATTAATATATATCGCTCTCAGCTAACCTGATTGACATCATCAAATGCAATTATAGCTACGGTCATTATGTACTAAATTTATCTCATATGCAATCTAAATGCATATTTTTTTCAAGTTATGATAAATGAAGCAATCAGTACTTGTTTGTGATTAATTATGATATCAGAAGTAGTTTTGTATTTTATTATAATACACATAAGTATGAAAAGTAAAAACATCTAAATAAAATGCTATTAGAGGTAGAATCGCTGAACAACAAGCCGTTGTCCACGAACATATATAAGCGATGATGCCCCCTTAGTAAAAACGCATGATGGATCATTCAAAATACATGCAAAAGAAAGAAAACTTTCCGTGAAAGCCATTGTGACCTTCAGTGTCAAGTGGTGTGTTCTGTTTCAGTCAGAACTGTCCGAAATAGACTTCCATCTTTTTTTTCTTGTCTTATCCTTTTTGCATATTTATTGGATTTGCTCGGTCCATTACTGACAATTTAACCTCAAATAGGAAAACATTCTTTAATAAAATATCAGATAAAAAAATGAATGACAGTATGGAAAGGGATCGATCGAATGCAACAACGCCGCGTAGTAAAATACAAAAATGATTGAATGGTGAATGAAAGACATATACAACCATAGATCAGGAGACTGATATATATACACATATACATTATATATCTATATATATATATATATATATACATATATATATATATATATATATATATATAGCTTTTTCCCTAATGACTTCGCTATGGGATGCTTTAAAGAGGCTGATGAAGACTTTATTTGAAGCCATCAAACGTATATCACAAGATAAATTTTCAAAATTGTCTTGGAAACAATCGTACGCCAAATAGTTGTTGTATTTCAAATTACGGAACATATATAAATAATGTTCTAAAGTTGGTTATCTCAACTGATTTTATATATATATATATATATATATTAATATATATATATATATATATACATATATATATATATATATATATATATATTAATATATATATATATATATATATATATATATATATATTACAATTATCATCAACATACATATATGTGCTCTCCTTTTCCCAGTATCGTCAGTGTGGAGGATAACTGTTCTGCGAGTCGCACAGTTCGAATCCAGACGCAAGTCATCTTTTAACTCAAAATCTGAACCCTTTAATCTATGAAGCAACCCTCAAAGCCATGCGGAAAGACCAGGATTGAAGTCTATTCATGTCTTAACAAGCGAACATACATAGTAAGCTGGCACAAAGTGCTCGACATCACGTTTTATATATAATCAGAAGGCAAGCGTTTCGAAAAATCCTAACCCGTTTTCGGTTTGAATAGTTCACAAGTGTTTTTTTCCTGAAGCCAATCAAGGATATTAAATTATGGTTTTCGAAACGCTAGCCATCTGATTCTATCAACTCTTCACGAATTTTCTTCATAGGGGATACCCTCTAAGAATAACATTTTTCATACAACTCTACATACTTACATCATTTAAACATAACACCCGATTTTACCCTATGCTTGAATACTTTGGATTTGTTTTTAAAACTTGAACTGTGATTTTTAAAAAAATGTTTGTGTACACATCATACATTCTCTAACATGTCAAACATTTTCCTAATGTTGACATTATGGTGAATATGAGGCAATGCTTCCTAAATACACACATTATATATATATATATATATATATATATATATATATATATATATATATAGTCTAAAGAAGCTTTGAGTCATTAAAAAATAAATTAAAAAAAATGGAAAATGCAGTTTAAATTCCCAGACAAACTAACTAAATCCAAGATATTGCAGACTTAACATTCGTTGGAAAATTAATAAATGAAAAAATATAAGTAAAATAAAAAAATAAAAATATTAAAAAAATATTAAAAAAAAAAAAAAAAGAAAAGGGGGGTGGTTAATTATCTAAAAGTGAAACAAAAACAGGAGACCTTAAGCGTCTAATATTAACACGGGGATCATCAGCTGTTTACCATGTAACTGTTTCGGAGATTTAAAAACAGGACAGTTATAATATTCATGGCTCTCCAATGGTACTGATTATACGACCATTTCCCCAATAATCAAGTGTCGAAATAATTCAGCTTAAAATATCACTAATATATACATAAAAAAATAATAATGATAAAATAATAATAATAATATATTACCCTTAAGACTACCGTATGATATAGTAATTTGCATATCAAATAACATTAATTATAACAATAATAAAAAAATAAAAATAATAATAATACTATCTAAACACTATATCCAAGAACCATTCTGCAATATGGTAGCTAGCAATACAATTATATAGGACTCAAAGTTGCATTAAGAAATATAGATAAAAAATAAAGGATAAGTACCTTTGGTACCATAAAAGTAATTAGATAAGAGGGAGGAAACCTAGCCATACAGATCTTAATATGTAATATATATATATATATATATATATATATATATATATATATATATATATATATTACATATATATACATATATATATACATATGTATAAATATATATATATATATATAAATACACATATACACATATATATATATAAATACAACATATATATATATATATATATATATATATATATATGTAAATACTTACATATATATGTATACACCTGAGAATACCAATTTTATGACATAATCACTGTGTTGTGTTAAAACAGTTTCTATTTCTGGATTGTCTATCTTCACATATAAATTGACTGTTCCATTTAATGACGGTACTACTCGCAGAACATTAATCACACGTGTAGGTAAAATATATTAACAATCACATAAACATAGTACCAATCGATTCATAATAATACTAGTGTTAATAATGATGATTATTATTATAGTAATGATAATATCATCAACAATTGTATAATCAAAAACGATTGCGTGTTAAGGAGCATCTTTAAACAGCTTAAGTAATATATACAACTAGTGTAGATAATACAATTAATAATACAAATAAAATATGGGCTATAGAACAACCGTATCGAATTCTAAATGATATGATATTCCATGCGGAAATGCGCAATATAAAATATAAGTGTGATATATGAATAGATATAGAAACAACAAATGAACACATCAACGCTTATAGAAATTGGGGCAGTTGCGAATTAGCATTACATTTTAAATATACTTCTCATAATATGATATTCCATGCGGAAATGTAGAATATAAAATAAAAAGGGTGATGCATGAATAGATATTGAAACAAGAAATTAAAAGATCAATGATTATAGAAATTGGTGCATCTGCGAATTAGAATTACATCGATATATAATTATTAAAAACCTATAATTTGTGTTCAGACGAAACGTATCGAATAATCAAACTTCAACACCAAATAAAATGCTTATTGTTATATTTATGTATATTTGCATGTGTATGTAGTTATTTAATAAATATGTGTATGCTTGCAAATATAACTATTCAAAATGTCCTATTTAAATTAAAATATAATCAAATTAAATATTGCAAGAAATGGCATATTTATGATTAAGATCACATGATGAGCGAATATTATCACGTAAAACACATGATATATTTTTATCTAATGGGCACCTAATGTGTGAATGCGCTTTAAGAATGCGTGTTCTTTATTAATTACAATATAAAGTCAGCTGTATAAGCATCGTGTATATCAATACACAGAAATGCATTAATACACAGGAATATATTATTACACTTCTGGAGAATGTGTACACAAGACAACTGACGTGTAGTATAAATACAAGTCCTATTCATGTATATGTTATTGCGTAGTAAAGCTCAATCTTAAAATATAGTATGTTGAATTCGCTCTCTTCTGGAATTATATATGAACGGCCGCTTATGAAAGATGAGGTTTCATGTTATATCTATATATGTATAAAGTTGTGTTTCTTGTGTGTGTGTTTCTTTGTTCACGGACTCTTTCTAAGCTGTTAAAGTATGACCGCTCTTCCAATAAGTATTATACATTGAAATTATATCACGTCGAATACTTAGAGACGTATAGACTATTTTGAAGCGAGAACAATAATACTACGGTTTACCGCACCGGGAAACTTTGTATCACTTTATTCATAACTTAAACTTATATAAAAAATAGTTGTAATTTATTTACGTGTGTTTCTACACGAAATCAAATTCTCGTTTTGTAGATACAACCACATGAGATATCTTTATTATACAACAATATTACACAATCTGATTTGCTTAGAATAGTTCATTGTATAAAGGGGATAACATTTACTCCAGAGATCTTTATCTACGCTTGACATACATGGAAGTGAAATATTAGGTTTTACTTATTATTTTATTTTTAACTAGATATGTATAGCAAGTAAAAAAAATAGTAATAGCTGCTTATTAGGGATATTGTCCAACTAAAGTTAAATACGTAATAATCAAGTTAACTGTCAGTGGTGCTTACAACAACAAGGGCTTAAAGCAGATGGGGCAGAAGTGTCTTAA
>OY744540.1:88446235-88476235 GCA_963556195.1 Sepiola atlantica
TATATATATATATATATATATATATATATATATATATATATATATATATATATATATTTGTACCCTGCTTTCTACTTCCATTGCTACCACCACATACTCTATTTGATTATCATCTACTGAAATATTTTTTTGCCATTTTGTAGATTTGTCGTCTGTTGAGCTTATTTCAATTTCCAACATCGTGTAAAGAAGGTAGTCTTAGAATAAAAAAGAAAATCATGAAAATAGAAAAGAAAACAAACATAAAAATGGCCAATCAGCTAATGGAAGCGGAAGGATTTACAAATACTGAGCAGGACCATCAATCCAACTCAAGACGTACCTTATTTTTATCCTCGCCGTTCTTTACGTACATGTTCGTTCTAAGAATTATTCATTAGTTTTTTTTAGATATCAGGCACATGTTGTCGATTTTCTGTCTGCTTTTGGAAAATCTTAGTCTGCGCTTTCTTAAAGGACATGTATCGGGTCAAGTTAGAGTAGCGATAATATATGAGGTGTTGGTAGAAATTAGGAAACGACTTTAATTAAGCAGATCAATTATAATCCGATGAAGTCGTCTTAATCTGTTTGCTGACGATGTGACAATTGCTGAGTATCTGTCAGATACGACCTGGAATAGTCTGAAAATAAAATTAAGGCATTCTTGTTGTCTAGTCGTGTCTTTTAACTTTGTGGTATAATACCAGACTCTCTAGTCGGCTCAGATAGATAACGTTCCGGAGTAATAAAATGCTTGAAATTGATAGAACCATGTGGAGACATATGGGTTGCACATATGTTCGTTTAGCTGTGTTTACATTGGAATCTCAGTAATGAGAGCATGTAATGGTAGTGGCAGTTGGTACGATTCCACAATACAATTTGCTAAGATGATGTAAAGAAAACTAATATAAAGTATAAAGAACATAAGTCAGCAGTAAGAGTGCATATCCCCGCCTTAAACGTAACCATGGGCCAAACTGTGTTATGGGCTTTAGTTCTCAATATTATATATAGTGTTCCAGAAGTTATTTTATTTTTTGTAAACAATGCAGGTCACCACCGTTGACGTAAGGGGCTACTGATAATTAGGGTGTAGATTTTGGGTGTCATCCTAAGTTAGGAGCTGTGCAGCGAGATGTCTGTTTACATTAGTTTTACACCTCTGCATGCGTGTGCAATCAAGGAAACAGGGAGCAGGGAGAGACTTCCAAGGGCCGGCTGCACGAGGAAAGAAGCTAGTACAGTAGAAAGCTTTCCGGCATCTGTGAATGGATAGTACCTAGCTGATTGTCGAGTTGTTCTAGTGTGTTTGCGTCGAGGGGGCACTATAGCAGCTAGTACATCGAAGCACAATCTATTGAAATATTTGTGAAACAAACACAAGGATGCAACATTGCAGCGATGGGACAGGGGTCGAAGCTTAGTAGATAGTGAGGGACCTTTTAAGTTAACTACTCTTTTTTGGACCTTGTCTAACAGGGAGAGACTAGTGGATGATGCACTAGCCCACACGTTGGACATGGGAACATTAATAGCTCAACCATTATTTGTCTGATCAAGCTAACATATAATATATCGGTTATTGTTATCAGAGAGCATCAGATCCATTAATTTGCATTTAGACAAAATGAGGCTCTGTGATTAAATAGCAAACTTATTGCCTAACGTGTGATTTTGACTTTTTTCGTGACCTTGATATGTGATCAAGATATCCCAGAATTAAGTCCATTGTAAGTTGGAATATGACTCATATTTTGACCAAATTAGTCGACGATTAGTCTAGCGATGTGGTTGCCAGGTTGTACACAAACAGTATGACAAACCTGATGCAAACATAACCTCCTTCTTGATAGAAGTTAGGGGTCGGATCAACAGAGGGTTACATATAACCCAATCACTCTCGTCATATGAAGTCAATCTGCCGTCGACTGTATCAGCTTAAGATCATTCATACACTTGGGTTGCCTCATATGGTATTTGAAATAGAGAAATTAAAATTACAGATTAAAATAATGAAATATTAAAATAAATTATTCCTAACAAATGGAAGATCAATAGTCAAAATATATAAAGGATTAGATTATCAAAACAAATTGAATATCAATCTGATTGAATACCTGCAGTACTTGGAATATGCGAATGCCCGTATCTTTACTTTACTTATAATACGTATACGTGAGTTATAATGTGTTTGCTTAAATCATTGTTTAAAATGCAGAGGTATAACGGATAGACTCAAACTGACCCACATTAATATAATAGTAGAATAAGTTATGTCAGCGACATCTATTCAGAATATCTCTTTGGCAGCGGCCTTCATATGCACGTTTGAGTGTGTTCTCCCGAGATATAATATTGTACGAAACATCCATAAGATAACGATGACACAAGTACGATTGTAATACAATATAATAGTAAGTTATGAACATATATTTATGGCAAATAAGCTGCACAGAGGCTTCCGCGGTTCATACCACTAGGGAATCGCAGGGTAAGATGCATGAAGTGTGAGTTGGCGGGTGTTTTTAAATATACACGTTGTTTTTAGGCTAGCTAGTAACCCAATCAGATTCTTTGTTATTCTCTTAGCCAATCGTCGGGCTTCTCACAAACAAATAGTCGGTTGATTTTACTTCATATTCCCATTCTATCGTTCTCTTTTCTATAAGGTGCTGAAGTAAATACTGAAAATTGATACGTAAACGACTATATATTCTTATACCATTGTATGTGGATACATGAAATAATATATATATATATATATATATATATATATATATATATACATGTATATAAATATTTATATATATATATATATATATATATACATGTATATAAATATTTATATATATATATATATATATATATTTATATATATATACATATATATATATATATATTTGCTTCAGTGTGTATCTATTCGTTACACCTCTACAAATGACCTTTATATATATATATATATATATATATAACATTACCCTATTTTGTTTATTCATTAATTTGGGAAAGCATGCTTAGAAGAGACTTCACACAAACTACACCGAAACGTTAATTAGTGTGTGTATATATATATATATATATATAGAGATAGAAGAAAAAAGAGTGATAAATATGCGACGATTGTCCAAATTTATTTCAAATTTCAATTGTTCAATGCAAGGTTGTCAGTAATAAACTAGTGTTTATTTTCCATTCCTTAAGCCAAGGCTTTTCAAAGATCGAAATCTTATCATCAGAGGAGAAATACAGATGGATAAGTTGGCTTTCGAAAAAACCAAAGTTCAAATATTTGAAAAATATGAGAATTATTTTTAAAAATTATTAAAATAATTTTTGTCAAAAAACGTACTGAATGAAAAGAAAATTTCGTGAAAAAGAAATACAATTGTCCGGGTGGTGAGTTTCAGTTGAAAAGGTTCGGTGGAATTGTAGAAAGTGAATAAAAACACTTTGCATGGGAGCAGGTTGGAAAAGGTGCTCAAAAGTAGATAAGTCCAGATGTACTTAAAAAAGGCTGTGAAGAGGAAAGCAGGCCATTTTTAGATTTTCTTCCGGGCCTAGAAAAAACGGTAGGATCTCATACAAGGATTAACTCAGAATGAGAAAAGCCAAAGTTGATGAAAGTTACAGATTTGGGGTCAGGATGGGGGGGGGGGTTAGGAGGTGCGGGGTAGTTTAAAAAGTCGCTTTGTGAATTTGGGGGAAAAATAAAAGTTGGACGGGTTGGCATGGGGATGTAGATAGAGTGACAGGAGGGTTAGGGGTGCGGGCTAGCGGTAGGGTGTAGGTTTTGGGGGTGGGGTTAATCTTAAATGGTGAATAGGTATAGAAAGAATTGATTCTAAAAATAGAAATAAAAAAATGTGAGCTTCCAAATATATCAGGCGGCTAAAGGCAGATTTAAATGTAGTTATCAGATATGGTTTCAGTGTGTTTAAGGAATAAAAAGTAAAAAGTAAAGTTGAATTAGTGAGAGCATTGTATAATAAATATAGGAATGTGAGAGAGTGGATGATTAAAATTAAAAATTAAAATTAAAAGATTAAATTTAAATTTAAAAAGCTAGGGAATAGTTAATAAAAAATTTATTTATTTATTATTAATTTAAAACCAAATTAAGGGTTAGATGAATAATTTGGAGGGACATTAAATGGCCAAAGAGATAAGGGGGGGGGGGAAATAAATTAATGGGAAAAGGGTTAGTGAAATTTAAAGGTCAAGTCTGTTCTACTCAGGCATATTGAAATTTAGGAGAGGGGAACAATGTAAGGGATAAGGAAAGATTGTTAGAAACAATTTGTTTCGATTTCTAGTAATAGGGGTGGAGTTGGGTTGGTTCAATCAAAAAATTTGAGTGCAGTGTCAATTTTTTAATCTGTGGTTTAAATGGTGAGTGAGTCGTAACAGGGTAACAATTAACAGTTACAGTCTAAATTTAATTAGATATATAAGGGAAACTTGCAAGGGGTTTCCTAGTAGTATGAACATATGATTTGGGGGGGGGGGGTGAAATTGGTCAAAGATAAGATAAGTTGAACAAGGAGAGAATGGGCCGATAGAAAGCGGCTCGCGAGTGTTTAGAGGGATTAGGATTATTCAAGAATAGGCTAAAATAAGTAGTTATGTAACTAGCTCAAATCAATCAAAATATTTAAAAAGATTACACAAAGGGGGTTATGGAGGCTATTAAGGAATTGGAGCAAAAGTGTTAGTAACAGTTTATATAATATAAGTGTTATGGGCCAGGGTTAGATTGAAAAATTAAGCAGACCTGCGTTTTGAAGCTAGTGAGTTAGAGGGCTGATGAGAATTATAGGGGGGTATTAATGGACCTAATTGGAGGGGAATTCAAATGTCGTAGTTAAAGTGATGACAAAAGGAAGTTACAGGGGAATCTGTTGCAAATAGGGAGAGTCTAAATATAAGGACGATATAGTGGAAGTGTAGGGGATAATAAGGGGGGGGGGAAAGAGAGGCCAAGAATGAGTTTGTAGGTGGGATTACGGACAGGAGAAACAATGAGATAAATATAAGGGGTTAGGAGTGGAGCTGAAGCAAAAGGAAAAAAAGGAGCTATATTGCAGGAGAGGTATATAAGTTTAGATATTAGGTATGTTAATGATCGGTGGAAAGTTGGAGGATTAATGTTAGTTCAATCTACTGATAGTTTTCCGGGTGAATGTGGTTATTAGGTGTAATGGTGATGAAGAATTTATTGGGAGGGTTAATTAGTGAGATTAGGTGCGTTAAGAATGGAAGTTACAAGGTTCCCCAGTGATATAGTTTAGAGATTTGTCAGATGTTAAAGAATGGGGGGAGTTATTGGTTGGGAGGAGGAGGAGTGTCAGAGGGAGTGATGAAATTAATGTATTTAAATTTTCGTTTGTGTCTGCAATTTGAAATAAGTTCATTTTTGGAGTTAATGACATTTAAGTTCTTGTGTGCTGTAGCTATCATATAAGTTTCCAAGGTACATAGTTGGCAGAATGCAGAACCAGGAGTATATGAGTTTGACTTTTTTAATATAGACCAACTTAGGGAGTAGGGGGTATTTTTGATGTGAAAGCTTTTTATTAGGTTGGAAAGAGAGGTGCTAGTGGTACCATTACTATTGTGTTTAAAAGAGTAGATATGGTTAGAGATTCGAGTCTTTATGGGGAAAGCACTGGCACCAATATAGGTATGAATTTTATGGGGGGTTATTGTTGTATTATTTGAGTTGTTTGTATTATTAGGGGTGCTTACGGTTTGTATGCTCGGATTCAAGTCAACGTTTAAGTTAGGGTTATTAGTTGGGGACGGTAGGGTGTCTTGGGGGATGAGATCGGATCCATTATTAGTTGGTGGTAGTTGTTGGTCAGTGCGGAGAGTATTATTTAGTGGAGGGGGTTGCTGATGGGGATTGTTGAGGGGGAAAGTGGAAGATTGTGTGTTGGCATTATTTTGCATATTGGTATTAATTTGTGTAGTGGTGTATTGTTTAACAGTACAGGAATATATGACGTTACTTTGTATGCAATCACCGTTTAATGGGCATTCTCTGGATTTTTGGCAGTTACAGTTATTAGTGGGGTGTATGGTAGGTGCTGTTTGTTGGGCAGATTTAATTTTTTTGTTGTTAGATGTGATGATGGTTTGTGCTATATTGGGCATTGTGGAGTAAGAAATTTTAATAGAGTTCTTGTTTAAAATAGTGCTGTATTTATGTGGGTGCTTGAACGAGTTATCTAAAATTTTGAAAAATTCCCTAGCTATGTTAGTTTTTACATTGCAATTATAAGGTGGATTAAACCAAATATTATCTTTTCTTCTAGTTTTTTTATTTTTATTTTCACTGTGTTCTTGGGGGTTAGCTGTTTTAACCATATTAATAGTTTTAGTATGTCCATTTGCATATTTCTTAGGTTTCTTGGGTATTGTGGTGCTAGTTATTTGTCTATCTTGTGTAGCCATTTTGTAGGTGACGACATTTAAAGGTTTATTCCCCTGGAGGGGGGGATTATTTTCATATTTAATTTTATCAGTGTATCCCGAGTTAAGAAGTGCGTTATTATAGAAACTAGAATTTTGATCGAAGATAGGTTTATTAGCTGAAAGTTTCGAAATTCTATTTGAGATTGAAGGGACTATTGAGTTAATGATGGATTTAGGGTGGTTAGAGTGCTTATGTACGTAAAATAAGGTTAGATTAGGTTTGTGGTAAGGGCTAAATGATTCGGAGTTAAGGTCTAGTGTTAGGTCAAGGAAATTAGATATTCTTTTCTCGGGTTCTATGGTTATGGTTAATCCGAAGTTTTTAAAGAACTTGTGTAGGTTTTTTTTGGTGTTGTTGTATTGTCTGGGTCTCTCCCTAGAGATAAAGAGCGCATCGTCTCTGTAGAGTCCACCGTGTAAGTGTCCGAATGTCTTTGGCTTTTCTCATTCTGAGTTAATCCTTGTATGAGATCCTACCGTTTTTTCTAGGCCCGGAAGAAAATCTAAAAATGGCCTGCTTTCCTCTTCACAGCCTTTTTTAAGTACATCTGGACTTATCTACTTTTGAGCACCTTTTCCAACCTGCTCCCATGCAAAGTGTTTTTATTCACTTTCTACAATTCCACCGAACCTTTTCAACTGAAACTCACCACCCGGACAATTGTATTTCTTTTTCACGAAATTTTCTTTTCATTCAGTACGTTTTTTGACAAAAATTATTTTAATAATTTTTAAAAATAATTCTCATATTTTTCAAATATTTGAACTTTGGTTTTTTCGAAAGCCAACTTATCCATCTGTATTTCTCCTCTGATGATAAGATTTCGATCTTTGAAAAGCCTTGGCTTAAGGAATGGAAAATAAACACTAGTTTATTACTGACAACCTTGCATTGAACAATTGAAATTTGAAATAAATTTGGACAATCGTCGCATATTTATCACTCTTTTTTCTTCTATCTCTACTATTGCTCTATCTCGTATATTGAGCTTATCCTTTTCACAATAGGTTCCATCTACTAAAAGTTTTCACTTTGGTTTATTTTGATCCTACTATATATATATATATATATATATATATATATATATATATATGTGTGTGTATATGAGGAATAAAAGAAACAATGTTTCAGACAAAATGTAAAAATACAAATGGAATAAAGGATAAGCAAATCAACAACTAGCAAAAATAAAGTAAAAACACATATTGAATAGTTCTACCAAAATATTTCGATTGTTAAAATACAATAATAATCAATTAGTAGAAGAAATTTAATTTAATTTGCTAGTTGTTCATTTGATTTTGCTTTATTCCATTTTAATTTTTACATATATATATATATATATATATATATATATATACATATATGATATATATAACGGATTTACATCTACAGAAACTAATACAATGTACTATATATATATATATATATATATATATATATATATATATATTACTATTTCATGTATCCAAATAAAATATTATAAGGAGATATAATTTTGTGTGTATCAATTTTCAGTATTTACTTCAACAGTGCTCGATACGTGAGTAGAGCTAGGTTGTAAGCTTTGAAAATATATTCATGGCAATTTAGCAACACAGAGGGACCCGCGTTCCATCCCTGGGGGGAATCTTCAGGCTAAAATGTCTTTTAGCCTGAGGATTCTCCCCGGTGATGAAACGCGGGAGCGTCTGTGTAACCTAATTGCCATAAATATATTTTCATGCCTTACTACACACACATATATATATATGTATATATATATATATATATATATATATATATATATATATATATATATATATATATATGAATAGAATTGCAATAACTCTATCGTTAAACTACTGGGAAGAGAACCAGTAGTATGTCCAAATGTTCTTCTTGACGCCAGAGCCACACGCGATTTACTCACCTGCGGCTTAAAAACAATTATTTGTTAATCTTGACAACATATTGCTGGAATTGCAAAAATAGAAGATACACAAGTCGTGTTTTTATTTGGCATGTGACGTGCTCGCCATTTTCAAAGTGAGACGCGTCAACTTGTATCACGCAAATGACAATGATATCCGATAGAAGACATGCAATTTCTTTTTACTGAAAACATTGACGAGTCACCATTGTGTTAGTTTCAATTCAACTCATTAAATAAAAGAAAACGAAAGCCTATATCCAGCCGAATCAGACATCATTAGAATATGTTTACTGCATGTGATGAAGTGTTATCTTTTTTACACTGAACAGATTAATGTAAAATATGCTTTTTATACAATGTCAACAAATAACACAGAAACAGTTCAACTTTAAACGCATTAAATAACACATCTAAACTAAAATCTAACTTATGTAAAAACGACCATTCGTATTCTTGTTTTTATCTAGTTTGAATGAATGCCTCTCTTTGTTTTTATGAGCCTTTAAGACTTTGATAACTTCAGATCTAAAATCCAATTTGTTGCTAAAATTCTAGTGAAATGGTGGGATTATTCGAATATTCCAGTATGTACCTGATTCCTGACGCATACTTTCACGTATATAATAGTCGCATACGTCCTTAGATGGATGACTGCTGCCAAATCTATAGAGGTGCCGCTCAGACCCAGCTTTCTGTCTTTTAGAGAGTTTTACTCATATTTCGAAATCTCTTTTCTTCAACACAGTTCATTCTCCAATAAAATACTTTGCCAGTCTTCCTCTGTCTTCAATCGTTAAACGCTACTCGCATAAGCTTCATTCGTTCTTTTCCACCTTGTCAGCCATAAAGCACGAGGATTCCTCACTCTCACAATTGATAAAACTTGTATTTATTACATTGCGAGCTTTACACAATTTCCATAGAAAAGCATTTATCATATGTGAAACCCATTAACACTGTAATGCTAACTTTTCAGATTATGAAATTAACGTCTTCAAATACAATTTCAACAAATACTATCCATACCCGTCCCTAAATATAATTAAACTGTCTTCATAAACTATTCATTGTCATCCCACTCATAATATTCGCCATCATTCAACTGATAATCTAGTTGGCCTTGATAAGTAGTAAGTCATCATAAAATGAAGTGAAACTATCTCATATTTATCAAATATTATTTAAATATTTAGAATGCAATACTTATTACGTTACTTTAATATAAAAACTGCTGCAACTATTAACGTATACATTTTGTTAAAACTCGTTCAGTAACACTATCATAATTGTCCATAGCGATTTACAAATTAGGGCAACATATGACGTGTGTTATTACGTATAGGCCATCGGTGTAAAGGTTGTGAAAATGAGGGTAGTGTCGTTAGACGATATGCAATTAATGTGGTTTTCATTATGAATGCAATGACGTACAACATATGACGAATATTTCTTAGCCTTTAATCATTAAAGATATATCTTAAAGAAGAGTGGATGCGTAGTTGACGCATGTACTCTTTACTTATTATACACAACTACTTTGCCATGTTTGGAGTAATTGAAATCTATTATTCATATATTAATGTACACGGTTTAATCGAATTGTAGAATCGTCTCTTCCCATATCTACGAAGGTAAGCTACTTTTAGCCTGGTCATTACTTAAGTCCGTGGGAAACGTCTTCTTCTCTTCTCTAAAGTCTAAACGGCATAGGACTAAAGAAGAGACGTTGATTGTCTTACTCTGATTTATCGTTATTTTCATGATAAGTCTCCAACTGAGTTTCGATCTATGGTTCTCCCTCTAAAAACATCACAACAAAAACTCGTCTCGCTACAACCACTTCAATAATTTATCCTACTTCTTCTGTGTCATTAAAAATAAACAGAAATTCCATGAGAAAAGTTTGTATGTAAGAAGTTGACGTTCATAGAACACCATACAACGGGGATGCTTTTCAGCCAACTACAATATAGTCGTAGTAAAGACCAATGTAAACACATTCTTGTGGGGCCGTCTTCTTGAATAATAAAATAATGAGCCGTTTCAACCATCGTTAATAATCCTAGCAATGTTGTATCACCGTTCCCCTGCCAAACACATTAACACTTATCCGCAAGTAGCCTTAGGGTCTTGATAAGATAAGACTTGTTAATAAAAACAATATATATGTGTCTATATGTATTCATCCACACTCGATCTCGCAGTCGGCCAAAAGTGTTGCTGGCTGATGAGATTCTTTTGTTTAGCTCTTCGTCAACGTCCACATATAAAATGGTATGTGGATATATGAAATACTAATATATATATATAGGTAAAAAAAAATTATTTTTTATTTTATTTATTTATTTATTTATTTATTTTTTATTTTTATTTTTTTTTGATGTCTTAAATAACTAATATAAGTTAGCAAAACATTTATATGAAACAAAACGTAGATTTAGTATAAGGAACGTTTATGTTTTTGTCTTTTAAGGGAAGTGGGGTCTGATCAACTCTGCTGGGAAGCCATGAAATTAAATACTGTCTTGTTTTTAAATTCCCGAAACAGTTTTTCATGGTAAACAACTGATGATCCCTTAAAATAGTGTTAGAAACTAACTAATATAATAACTGTAAAAAATAAATTGACTTACATGAGTGATTTTCCACTGGAAGACTTGAGACTATAAGTTTGTTTTTTTTTTTGTTTTTTTTATATAGTTTTAATGGTTGAAAAACTTCCGAGACTATATATATATATATATATATATATATATATATATAGGTAGTATTAACACAGAATGACGTCGCTAGCTTGATGTGCATCGTTATTTTTATTAAGTAGAACGCTCTTATGACGTCAAGCCGCCGGATAAAGTGTAACAATTATCACTGTTTATTCGCTATTCAGCTTGGTCGAGCGGTTCTAGATGTCGGGATTTGAGTTGCAAATACTCAGAATCCGGTGTTTCCAATCGCATGACAAGTAGTGAATATTCATATCTCTATGCTGATGAGTCCCGATTATAAAGGACGAAACGTATACCTACATAAATGATGAACAAAACAAATATTTATCATGTATATATATATATATATATATATATATATATATATATATATATATAACATATGCATGTATACGGTTTCACATGAGAATGTCAGAAAATCAATTACCATACGCGACTCCCATGAGAAGTTGAACAAACAAACAGATGAAGATATAACTGTAAAACCGAACCGCCGTTTAAATGATATATTTAATCATGCTCGCTTCGAGAATATGAAAGTAAGTGATAGTCATATGCCGGTAAACTATATATCAATCGTGTGCAGTTTTATATTCTGCCGATATATTGTGACACTTATGAAACATTTGAGATGATATAAGACGCACATTTCAATTGTATTATGATTAATAAGTTTCCACCGAGAAATTGTTATTTAAGATGCTTCCAGAAAATTAAATATTAAGAGAGAAAACACAAATTAGAATTGTCTTTAAAGAATTTGTTTTCATATTTTATTTTGGTTACGAAATATACCATATATTAAATGTTATTTATGTTATTTTGATAATTATATATTAGTTGTTTTACTGAATATTTTATGCATTCCATTAAGACACGTTTTAAAGAAAAAGGCAAATGTATGTGCTTACCTTACACACGTATATATATAGATATATATGGACGAATATATATATATATATATATATATATATATATATATATATATATATATATATATATATATATATATATATATATATTTATTTATTTTGGTACCAAAATAAATAAATATTATGCTCTTAATTTTTAACTTTAATTCTTAATTAATCGAGCACTCTGCTGGGATTTGTCCTACTATATTACAAAGAAGTAATATATATATATATATATATATATATATATATATATATATATATATATATATATATTTATTTTTGTACTAAAATAAATAAATATTATGCTCTTAATTTTAAACTTTAATTTTTAATTAATCGAGCACTTTGCTGGGATTTTTCCTACTATATTTCAAAGAAGTAATATATATATATATATATATATATATATCTTCAATTAATAGACTATCTTCTAAGTGAAAAACCTATATATATATATATATATATATATATATAACTTATCCTTTATTACAGGCTTTTTCCTACAATAATACTAAATTATATACTATATGCATGTGTGTATGTATGTATTATGTATATATATATATATATATATATATATATATATATATATATATATATATATATATATATATCCCTTTTTCATTTTAGTTCAGTATAAGTCTAATAAATCTAAGGGTCCCTTCCTGGGGGTAACACTTTATTTTTATATGAAGTACATTGATATCAGAGTTGTTAATCAAAATTATCTGCTACCTCTCAAACGTTGCGTTAGTAAAAAGGGTGACGAACAGACATCCTGATCTGTCAAAATCGCAAGGCAACTATACAGCTGTTAACCTTTCATTGAGTACACTATTCCAAGACAAGAGTTATTCTTATTTGGTGTTGTATCTAGCTAAGAGTTTTTATACAGTAAACATTATTAGGAAAAGGGGCACCATTCTTTCTATTAGCCAGTGTAATGCCGTGTCGATGAGATCTTATGTGAGCGTTTAATACTATGTTATTTTGAATATTGTGTCAGGGTTAACTAGTAGGATGAAGTATCTTCATGACAGGTTGTCCTAACAAACCCTTTTAAAGTAACCGAAAAACTCGAGGATGGTGTTTAGTAAGTAATTCAAACTCACCAGTTGGTAATTCAAATTCAAACTCGTTTTCTGGTTTATCTTACTCCAGTCGAAGTCCTCAGAAATCGTGAGGCCACTTCCTGAGACTAACACTTGATCTCTATATGAGATACATAGATATTTGCGTGTTCCTTTAAAGTACATTTACAGTATAGCCACACCGAGGAGATCTTATTTGGGCTTCGAATACTATGTTATTTTACGAATTTTTGGTCAAGGTTTACTACTAGGGTAAAGTATCCTCATGTCAGGTTTTCCTGACAAACCCTTTTACCGAGAGACTAACACCCTCTCTAGTAAATAATTAAAACTCTCCAGTAAGTGATGTAAGTTCTTCAGGGAGATATATAAACTATATTCTATATTTTTTTAAATTTTACTTCAGTCGATTTTTTCAGAAATCAAGGGGTGCCTTCCTTGCTCTCTATATGATACACATAGATATTCGAATATTCTATTAAAGTTCTACTGTAACCCCCCCCCCTAAACGTTGAGTTAGTAAAGAAGTTAAGAACATTAATTTCCCTTTTCCCAATTGAACAGTTTACTATTTTATGGTATATTTTCCATGTGATCCCTTTGTTTATTGGATTCAAGTACAATAATTCATCAGTCTAGTGGAGTATCCAGCTAAGTGCGGTAACTTGAGGTAACATAACTTGGAGAAAATGCACAATTCCACGGTATGAGCCAGTGTACAGCCCTGTCGAAGATATCTTATTTGTGCTGCGAATAGGATGTTATTTTAAATATTTGGTCAGGGTGTACTTGTAAGGTGAACTATCCACATATCAAGTTGTTCTGACCTACCCATTCTTACAGGCATACTTAAGACAATAAAGGATGGTATCTAGTATGTAATTCAAATTATCCAGTAAGTAATTACAAACTCTCTACTAGGTAATTCAAACTCTCCAAGGAGATATATAAACTATATATATATATATATATATATATATATATATATATATATATATATATATATACTAATATGATGGAGAAAATTATTCACTTTTACTTTTAAGATGTTCACATTAGTTTCTTCGATATTTTCATAGTCGGTTATCGATAGAACTATGTGAAACTGGCTGACATCTTCTTCGTGGAAACTATACAATGCTTTGGCGTGGCACAACGTGACCAAAGTCTGCGTGGATATCCACTGTATAATGGCACTTCCCGCTATTGTCATTAACTTGAGTGTTATTGTTACAACCTTATCGCCAGTAGCATTCCCTGGCGTTTGTGAATTGTCTGAAATATTTAGTATCGATCACTTCCAGCCAATTTCGAAGCGAATACTTTATTAAATTATGTGTAGGTCATTTCGGTTAAAGGATACGAACTGTATATCCACATACTTCCGTATGAGTGGATTTCCAAAGTTGTCTTCATTATTTGAGCTATATTTGAATAAGGAACTTTCTTGTCGGTTATGGCGATGTTAAGACCTTTATTTCTCGCTGCATTCTCCATGGAATGCAACTGGCGTTTGGTGATCCTCACAATTACTTTTACGGTGAAAATTGAACTTTCCGGTAACTGAAACTGTCTTCTGTTGATCTCTTTCAATACTGTGCTCAGAATGCGTACTTGGGTCGTTTAAGTTCTTTATTGTAAGACATATTCATATGATGACAGAATGTATATCAATCTTGTTCGAGACGTATTCTGTTACAAGGATGGTATTACTCTATGCACCTATCTGTTTCCCCATGTGTTCTCCCTCTACCGCTATCTGATATCTATATTTCTTAAACGAATCAATTTCCTATGAAATCAGATAGGATTGAATTATTAGAATGCATACAATAATACGCTTATCTACTTCGTATTTGTACGGAAGCTATTACTTTTCACACGCATTGAAAAGTGAGTTCGACCAATTAGCAAATACATTGAGTGGTTATAAAGTTGATGCAGGTAAGGTAAAACATTTCGATGTTAACAATTTACAAATGAATTGTTCTAAAATCTTATCTTCTAATTGTATCAACTGAACCTTTACACTTTAAAATTAATTCATTTCAAAAAGTGACATCAGTTGTATTTATTTGAAGATTATGTAGGTGCTAATAATATTTACGGTAAGAAGACAAAAAATAGTTATGTTTTAAAAATAATTACAGTGTTACAATTCCAATAAAATTAGTAAGAATAAACATATTCCGTTTATTTATTCAACGACTTTTTGGCTTAAAATAACAATTACTTTTTATGGAAAAATATTGTTTTTGTTATAGTATTAATTCTAATGGTAAGAATTCCAAACAAATCAGCTATTTAAGTAGAGTATTTTACGGCATAGAAGTACCTCTCCTGTGAATGGGTGCAATTTTGTTACTAGTCGGTAGGATAGGTCTATTCATGTCGACGGCGTGCATCTGCAGTATTTTTATCGAGCCCTATTCGGTGGAAGTACTTGCGAAACAAGCACAAAAATAAAACCCTACGGCGATGCGACACGGTATTGTGCTTGATATATAGCGGGAGCTGTTAGGTTAGAATACTAAAAGCGGTGACATTTATTTCATGTTTCGACCCTGTCTACATCATACGGCACTAGATCATCGGACGATTGACAATAAACCAACCGCTTATTCAAAAAAAGGAGGTGGTGTATGTAAATATGTGTTCGATAATTTCCGTGGAAATCAGAAGGAACTGTATTGTCTAATAACTTAAAACATGTCAATATAATTCATATAATAATAAGCTAATGTATTATTTGTTCGTAAGTAAATTATCGCTTTTCACACATATTTTATGTAATGGGATATCTCTTTTTCTAAAGGACACATGTAATGCAAATAATAATTGAAAATACACTGATGCTTATAGAGTCAAAAAAATTACTTTCACATTTTTTAAATTAATTGTTCCTAAATCGAATTTCTGTCCTCCTTTTGGATCTTTTTACTTTTATGTAATTTTGATGCACACATAGATGTGATAATTCGAAAAAAATAGATACAGGTACAGAACAGAGACATCCCTTTTAATTAGCTTAATATTTCTATTATTTGAATAAGTCGGGCAACTGTTATTATATTCGATGCTATTCAGACAACGTTTACACCGATCTAACCTCTGGCCTTCTTCAGGTACATCTTGTTCTACTCGGATATTTTCATATCGAACTCGGGAACATGTATGGAATTTCAAAGTTGATTTTAAATTTAATCCGTAGACTTAGTCTTCTCTCGTTCTATCAATCTTTAGTAATTCCAGATGTTTTTAGAAAATTCAGTATTCATTTTAGGAGTCTTATGACTATTCACGTCATCTGTATGTCAAATTGTCCCCAGTGACACGTAACATAACGGATATAAGCGTTGAGAAAATACTAGTTCTAAGTGACAGTTTTATGGGGGTTATAGGTTCAGTCCATACAAAGAACATAATTATAAATTACTTTGAGCGTCTACCCTGCCATAGCTGATAGATCGACAGCAAGATTCCCCTGTGAATGTAACAACGGTACTGTTGTAAAATCTATACATGTTTAACGAGTTCGAAATGAAGATTCCCGAGTTCAAAAAGACGCACCTGAAAAATGTCGAAAGTTACATTGAGTAGAAACCTTGTGAGAATTACATATGATATGAGAACAATCGCCCGGATCATCCAAATAATACACATAATTTATCTATATTAGAAAAATTTCGAAATATATTATTTAACTTTTAGCTTCTAAAGAAAAAATAGTTAAAATATTTGATGTATATTACTAAATGTATATGTATAATTTCAAGAGATATATCAGCATTATAACTAAATTATACCGATAAAAGTGACGTTGTGGTAGAAAACGAGTGATCGTCTTGTTCTGTGAAGTGCGAACCAAATCGTTTCCATAGCATCACTTTAAATTAAGTATGTTTGCAACGTTCAGTCTTTCTTTAAGTACACCATACCAAAAGACAGACTCCGGAAAACAAAAGCCAATTACACAATCAAGCCGAGCAAAATAGTCGATACAATACGAATTCATTGTTACACATGTAGATTAAAAACACACAGTGCAATTTCCACAGCGACCCACTCGTGTAAACAATATAAGCCTTGGTTTGTGGAAAGAAGTTAATTACCGATTTATTCAGAGAAGCTACGGTGCAAATACATACACATTAGTTACATACATCTTTTTAAAACGCTGATAAAATCAAATTATTAAAGCAATTAGATAAGTAAATATAAAAATAACACCCCTAATTCAATATATATATATATATAACCTCTTTTTAATATAGCAGGAAAAATCCCAGCAGAGTGCTAGATTAATTGGTAATTAAAATTAAATATTAAAAATCAAAAATTAAGAGCGTAGTATTTGTTTATTTAGTACAGAAATATTACTACAACATTCGTACCGTCGGTTTTAAGGACAGAAGGACTTACCCACCCGGCTCTCTTCAGCTTCTGTTGTCATCTGTTTCGGAAATGATGACAACAGAAGCTAGAGAGAGGCGGATGGCTAAGTCCTTCTGTGCTTGAAACTGACGGTACGAATGTTGTACTAATTTTTGTGTACCAATATATATATATATATATATATATATATATAGTGAATGATTTTATTCAAACATGTACAAGGTCTGCTACACTGGCATGTCGATGCTATCGATCTACAGCTATCAAGAGCTGAGGTCTCATCAGGCAGACTGTTTTTTATGATCCAACCCGGTCGCTTGATTCCAGGAAGAATGGAGTCAATTGTACATATTTGAATAAAAGCATTCACAATACAGTTCTATATTTTTATTGAGCACTCTTTTATAAGCCCGGTTTGATTTCCTTTTGATTTTTATCCTGTGGATGTTTACCCTACTTGGATTACTATATATATATATATATATATATATATATATATATATATATATATATATATATATATATATAGATATAGATATATATATATATATATATATATATATATATATATATAGAGAGAGAGAGAGAGAGAGAGAGAGAGAGAGAGAGAGAGATAGATAGATAGATAGATAGATAGATAGATAGATAGATAGATAGATATTGAAACTAAATAAAAAAAATCTATAGATTTGTAATATACCTATCCCATATATAAACGTTTAAAACACTTTATACACACGATGACACTGATATTAGAATCGTTTATGAAATTCATAAGCCTTTCTAAGATCCAACCATAAGTTCAGACAAACCGTAGTATATACCTCACGTGCCCGTCAAGTTTCATTCATTAATTTTCCACAATCTTTTTTTTTTCAGAGAATTTCGTATATTCGGACTCTGTTCTCATCCTGGGTGTTTTTATAACAACGTTTCGGCCGATGTAACTTCCTACCTTCTTCAGGTGTACATTGTCCGCAATGACCCGGGGCGCAGTGGATATAGTACTAAGTATGTAAGTGACAGTCATCTGAAGGTTGAAGGTTCGATACTCAGTGCGGACGATACTAAGAATTGCGAATTACTGTGGACTTCTTCGCAGCCATGGCATATGGAACGAGAGCATGCAACAACCGTGGATTAAATAAAGGGTGCCGTTCGAAATTCCGTCCAGATTCCCAGGTTCGACAAATTACACCTGAAGTAGGTAGGAGGTTACATCGGCCGAAACATATGAGAGAAGTAGTCCGAAGATACCAAATTCTACGAATTATCAACCCTCATTTAAAAAAAACCGAAGCACTCCTTTTTTATCGTAAGTCAATGATAAGCACACCTGGATAAAATTATCAATAATTCTAACGCACTTTTCTTTGTGAACTGCCTGTAGTTTATCTTTGACAGCCTTCATTGATTTAGGCATAGTTTGAGGATATATTTATTTATTTGTTATCTTTGAGATAAACTCAGAATAAAATATAAGTGAATGTGAAGCACGTTCAGAATTATACTTGCTAATGAAGAGATGACCACCAGTTTACGTCTACATATCATTTAACTAGGATGAAACAAAGACTGTTGGACCCGAATAACTTGAACATAAGGAACAAGTCAGGATTATACAGAAGTTTTTATTTTATTTCACCAAATATGTTTGGAATGCAGATATAATCATAAATGTCTTAATTTAATGTATAGTATTTTTGCGGGCACAGTGTAAGTACTATTTATGATGACGCTTGTCTGAAAAGCGCGCATATATTTTCTCACTCGTAAATAATGACTCCTTTAGCAATGTCGGATATGTTCTTGTGTTCTATTTGTATTAGAGATGTCTAAGTGTAAAAGTGCTACCTTAAAAGAGAAGTAACGCGTACGAGATAACCTTTAAACATTGACACCGGAATGATAACAATATTTGAGTGCATGAATAAAACATTGGCTTTGGAATTCTCAAAAAGTAGTCGACTACAACAAAACACTCAATAAGGTTTAAGAATAGAAGAGAGACTTTACAATAATAACACCCAGCACTAATGCAATAAGTCGAACACGTCAAGAGATGCGGAAGCCCTGTCTAAAAGTAACGATAACTAAACAAATTAAAATAATTTCTAAGTTATCCCTCTCGTATATATATATATATATATATATATATATATATATATATATATATATATATATATATATATATTTATATATATATATATATATATATGTACAAAAAGCATAACTGCCCTCACTCTGATTTAAGACAAATTCTAGTTAATTACACTAAAATTATACATTCCGAAACCAATTTTAAAAAAATACTGGAAGCTACTTACATAAAAACACAAGCTAAAATTAACAACATAACATAGGAAAGCAGTAGTAACATTTTAAAATGCTTAATGTAATGCGATATTGTTCTGCCATGCCATTCAGCGTTGCTGAATTTAAATCGTCCACGACTTTCTGTAACAATGCGAAAACCGTGCTATGCGCGTTTCTCCGCTGTCTTTTTAAAATTCTCTTACTCTAGCTTTTTTGTTTATTTGCTTTTAACATCTGATGATTATTCGACAAAGAATCGAAAATGGTCGTAAAATCTGTGAAACCTATAGAGCATTTATTATGTTTTTTTTTTATTTGATGTTGATACAAACTAGACCATAGTAAAAGTTGAAAAAATAAAATCGGTATACTTACACGGACGAATTCTGTTATTTTTAACAATGTTTGCATATATATATATATATATATATATATATATATATATATATATATATATATATATATTAATATTGAATTGATGTTTCCAACATGTTTATCCAATGAAACTCCGGTGTTTATACAAGATTGTTCAATAATAAGTAGAGCTGCATTATTGTACACTCATTATTAGCTACACATTGGCATACATGTTTAGGCTGCTATTTCTTTTGGAATACGACTGTCTCAAACCATGTTTCAATGTGTACGTTGCTTAAGGAAGTAGAATATCGTAAGGAATGGCAGCTGACACATGTATTCCCATATGTAGCCAATAATGTTTGCATATAAATAATGTACACTATATATATATATATATATATATATATATATATATATATATATATATATATATAAGTAGACTGGTCTCCTCCTGTAACTCTCAGTACACTAGACACTAGACACACACACAAAGGTTTCATACGGTACGAAACTCCCCACAATATTCACCTATTTCTCTCGAGCTTGGTTTAATAAATATTTATTTAATATCATACTTAAACCCTACGCCTGATTCTCCCTAAGAGGTAATCTAAACAGAGAGACGTACTTCATATACACCGCCGAAAATATAAAATAAGGAATTAATATTAGAAACACCGGTTACAGACTTAACAAAAAATTACTACTTAAGAATAATCGATTAATATTCAGTTAATTTAGTGCGCGTAACGATTTCCTACTCAAGTATTCGTTAGAATAAAAGAACGAACATGTTTACATTCTTACAAGCGTAAACGCGTATTTTATTCTATAAATATTTTTCGCACAAATAACATCCAATGATTACATTTCCAAAAACATAAACTATATCCGTTATTTTAGAATAAGTTTAACCACAAAGTTGGCCAAACCACAACATTCCATGCATAGTTTCAGACATTCACGGCGTACGTAACAGAACAACGACATTAGAATGTATATTTTTACACGCTTCTTAACGAAACTTATCCGTTAAACTTGATCCATCTTCATTCCTTACATAATTTTACTTTATTTCAATACCAATACGATATAATAATATTTTTTTTTAAAATGTTATTATTCACAATCTTATGATTAATTAAAAAACAATACATAGGAATATTAATCAATGAATATTGCGGAAGTGTTTCCCCTGGCAGATCGAACGCGTACTGGGATTTATGATATTCGTAAATAAAATATAGGATCAATTTGTTTCACATTTATTATGAGTGTCAAATTGACCGAACCGTTCAGAATGGTCGATTGAGGTTACTCCAGTCTACGTTTCAGTCGGCGTTACGATTATATATGACGAACTGATGATTGGTAGTTAATATTAAACTTATATGTATGTGTATAATATATTAGTATTTATAATATATATATATATATATATATATATATATATATATATATATTATTTCGTTTCGTCTTTATTTAAAGAATTTCTCAAGATGATTGATTTTAAGAAATAACTTACAAGTACACTATTTGCAGATATGTGGTGCTTTTGTACGTTATAAATCATTTTTTGTTTCTTTTTTTCAAACGAAACAGTCGTTAGTATTCAAAAACTCTGGTGCAATTATGACGTTAAAAGAGTGGTGTGTGCTTTTACTCGAACGAAACATAGCCGGTAGAATTCTAAATGTGTGCTGCGTTTATTAAATAGAATAAGCTTCTTTTTTTTTTTTCTTTATTTTTTTATATTAATGGCATGTACAATATTTTGTAGGGAATGTTCTGTCAAATAACTATATTTGATCTAAATTGATTCGGTTAGTATTTATTAGCTGATTAATGGAGATGAATTGTAGAATCTATTACATTGTTTAATTGTGTTAGAGTTCATAATTCGTGATTATTCAATAAGTCTTCGTCTATATATATATATATATATATATATATATATATATATATATATATATATATATATATATTAAAAGTGATTTTAATGAGTATAGCTTGTTTAAAGTTAAAAGAATAATCATGATGTAATGCGTGAGAGAATAGTGCATTTAGGGGACTGCTACATGGTATATCTCTGTCTATGTTCGCGACGCCTTTTCTTCAGTGCAACGTATATCTGATTGCAATTATTCTATGGGATAATGGATAATATATATATATATATATATATATATATATATATATATATATATATATATATATATATATATATAAAAGGTGGGCGTTTGGAGAAAATGTGTTCTTGCTTTTAATGTTTATAGTTCGTGATGTAGCTTGTATTGTTGACATGTTTAATTATTAAGATTGTTGTAAAGTATTGTATTATTGCTGTGAGTAGGTAAGAATATGTCTGTGTATCAGATGTATCTCTATGTATTTGATTTATAGTTATTGTTTCTGAAAAATGTGGATAGGGTTTTTTATTTGCATTTAATATGAAATATATGGGGGATTGTAATGTGTTATTTGAATTCTCCGTGTACATATTGTAGACTATACACATCTGACTGCACCTAGGATGAAACCGATTATCATGCCTGTTTTTATATTGTAATCTTGAGTAAAAATGTGTGCATTAATTGTATGTGTAATTTTCATGGGGCAGATTCTATGAGTTCTAAGAATACGCAGACTAGTATGAAACTAAGAGAGACACATTGAGATTTCGAAATTTTGCCCATGGAAATTATTGTTAAATTAAAAATAAATGATGTCCGTGAAAAGTCTGCATTTTTCTACAATGATGTTAAGGAATGGTAAGATAATGGTGGTCTCTCTCAGGTGTATATGGAGTAAATTGAAACATTTGTAAACGGGACATTACTATGTTAAGATATTACGGCTAAGCTGTGTATGGTTTGTAAATAAATGATTGTTTATGTTGTTAAATTTATCTTTAGAATGTATTTATGATGGTGCACATTAGTGGGGCTTAGACTATGGCCATGGTTCGTCGGATTATGTGCGTGAAGCAACCGATAGAAGACATGGAATGCATAAAAGAACTTTTAATTCTAACGGCTATCGTTCGTTTGATAAATAGCACACAAACATAATGTTCACGTCATAATCGCACCACATTTTGCAAATTCGAATAGGTGAGCTTGATTTGAATGAAAAACAACAGCGAAAACATTCTTTTAAAACGCAGCACACCATTTTAAACATTGTGTTAGTATGTTATTTCCTCGATTCACTGATGTTGAGAAAGTCTTTAAATAAAGACGACACTTTAATGAATATATAAATCATGAGTGTTTTTTCTTTTTAACTCTACTTACATTGGAATGCTCTTTCCATGAGTTTCATCATATATATATATATATATATATATATATATATATATATATATATATATATAAACATTATTGGTTACATTTGTGCATACATGTTTCGGTTGTACTCTCCACAGAGAGTGAACCTCTTCTTCGGTCTGAAGATTTTCACTCTCTGTGAAGAGTACAACGGAACATGTATGCACATATGTAACCAATAATGTCTGTATAAATGACAAAATATATACTTAAGAACAGCTCTACATGTTATTGAGCACCTTTCATAAACACCTGAGTTTCAACGGATTTAAATGTACAGAAACTAATACAATACATGTACTATATATATATATATATATATATATATATATATATAGAGAGAGAGAGAGAGAGAGAGAGAGAGAGAGAGAGAGATTTAAAAAGAATACGCGGAAATCTCTCTAAGGCCCTTTCGACTATCATCTCGTCAGGAGAAAATCGATAGTTTTAATTAATAATAACGTCGAAAGAAAGAGCAAAATGGGGAAATTGAGTGTGCCAAAATTATCGTTAAAGCGATTAAAATTCAATTTAATGATTTCGATTAAAAGTCGATTAAAAAGCACTACGTTAGGGGATAAAAAAAAAAAATTTTTTTTTTTTTTTTTTTTTTTTGTTATTTTCTTTATATATATATATATATATATATATATATATATATATATATATTTAGTAGTAAATACTCGTCGCAGTACGGGTACACACAATATGTTCTGGATGTTAAGCGACACATTTTTATACTTAGAGATATACGCGAGAAACGTGTCTATTTTTCTTTCTCCGCATTGATCGAAAAGTTATAAACGGTCATTTTAGAGTTAGACATTGTATTTCGCTTATTCTAATTTATTTTAGGGCGCGGGTAATGTTCAGTTTATTAAGAATATACAGTTTCCCATAATTCATTATGAAAAGTTTATTTCGCAGATTATTAAATCGGCCGAATCAGTTGCTGGTATATAATCCTGAAATTCGATTTCATATTTAAAAAATAAAAAACTATATTTGTAAAATATATTAATATGTAATATAAGGGCTCTTTAATATTAAAATATTCATTTAAATCTTTAGAAAATCAGTCAGTTTTCTGTTAACTTACTGTGCCAGAAAAATAAAAGAATAAAAAGTTTGACTGGAATTCAACTTCCAACCTAATTTCGTGCCACCCACCTTCTCCCTGCCTTTCTCTCTTCAATCCAAATCGGTTCTTACTGTTTTCCATCTGTCCTATTCATTTATATCAGCTGATCTCCACATATGCAAATCAGAGACCACCATAAAAACCTGCAGTTATAAAGAGAAGCCCTTTTTTACCCTCCAGACACGGCATGCGAAGCACCTCATTCTTTTTCCTGACGGTGAGTGTTCCTCTTTATTGTCACATTTTCATCACAATAATTCTCACGGCGAAAACCGTCTTGAAAGACACATCAATAGAATAAATAATTTGTTTAGGTTTCAACAAAAAATATCATAATTGCTTGCAACATTTTCCAATTAATCTTTATTTGAATTACCTTTCTGAGAACACAGTTGTAATCTTTATGACACCATCATTCCAGGAACAAAAAAAGTTTCGAAATGAAGAGATGCACTTCAATCACGTAACGCAATTTTTTGAGTAAATATTGTGCGTTTTTGTATCCTCCGGAATTAAACGATGTCAAGTGGTGAAGTGGAAATGAAAAACAAATAATAAATCAGCAACATACCTCAGATGAAACCCGCTGTGTCAAACGAATCTCGAAAAAATACAACACTTTATAATAAAAATCAAGAATGAGTGTTAATTTTTTAGTTCACCAGAAATAAAAGGCGGCGTACATAGACCAGGTCAAAGATATGGTGTTAAATTCTCGTAAATATTGACCTACCGCGATTTCTTAGTGAACTGAAGTTTGCTTAAATATGTTTATCTTTCGAAACTATGCATTATTTTATTGGGTCTTCTTTCTATTCATGACAGTAAAACTGGAGTTTTAATTTAAAAAAGTACGTACAATTCATGGGATGAAATGACGTGTACTTTTAAAACAATATGCAACCGTTTAAACTGTCGAATAAAATATACACACTTGGTTTTAAAATTCTAGGAAAATTCGTAAGTATTAAAAGATTAAAAGTTCGTAAATCAAGTCTCATCCAATCATGTTATAAATAAAACTTAAACAATATTACTTTAACAGAATAAATTATAGTTTCATCATTATCTGGGTGTTTTCTTTATATAAAGACCGTCGATAAAAGTGCGTCAGCGTCGGTACTTTCCGGATGTTTACGAAAAAAAGATGGACAGTATAAAATGAAATATCAGTTGACTTACCTGCGTCCGAAAAAGGACAAACTAGGCAGGATTTATAAGCGGGGGAAAAAAACAAGCAAAAAATTACAGCAAAACATTTTAGTATGAAATTAATACTTATTTTTGTAAAGGAGAAATACGTGATTCAAACTAGTGTTTAAATAATTAAGTTTCAACAAAAAATAAGTTGAAAATAAATAAAGAAAGTTTTTTATTTAAATTCTATGAAAATATTTGTTTTGTTTTAATTTTTACTTATTATTATAGTGTCTTTCGTTAGAATTTGAGGTTAGGATTTGGGCGGGATAAGGAATTTGAGTTAGGTTGAGGTTAGGGCAAGGTAAGGAATTAGGGGCGGGGTTAGGATTTGGTCAGTTTTAGGAATTAAAGTTAGGGCAGTTGTAGTATTAGGGCAAGGAAAGGATTAAGGTTTTGGTAGTGTAAGGAATAAGGTTAGGTTTATGGTTTTGGCAGAGTTAAGAATTAAGGTTAGGGCGGGGGTATGGGCTTAGGGCTGTGGCAGTGGTAGGAATCAGGGTGAAGGCAGGGTTATGGTTAGGGTTTGGGCAGGGTAAGGAATTACGGTTAGAGGGTTATTGTTTGCAGACCTCAAAAATTCAATTATCACGTTTAGATGTCGTCTGCTTTTTCATTTCAATCAGTTATTCATTTTCTCACAGTTTCATTGACTAACAGCTTCGGGCCTTTTCGGCATTTTACGTAAAACGCCGAAAAGCATCGACGCGGAGGGACTTTTAACGCGGGTCCCAATATTATAAAGTACCATTATTTGATAAGATTGACAATTTAATGACTCTAAAACTTAGTCGTGTTTATGTATGATATTAAAATATATACTGTTAAAAACCGCACGATACCCAATAAGTTAATACGTTGATACATGTCTGTGCTCTCATCGTCTTTTCTCATTTGCCTACTTACAATAATTACAGTTTCATCAACCAGTTGCCATGAGTGGCTCCTGACCTTAATAAATAGGTAACTCATTAGTAAAAAATGTTGCAGCAATAATTTAATGTAATTTAGAAGAATTTAAAAATAACGTAGAGTATAATAAAAGAAAGGGCTTAAAATAAAGTCACAAGACTCCGGTTCCCGTCTGATGTGTGTAACTAGTAGAGTGCGTATCATTGAATAATGGTTGAATGTAGTTGAGCATGAATAGACATAGCGATCGTTCAAACAAGAAACACGTTCCTCTATTTCCCAAAAGAGTGAGGCAAGACTTAGCCTTCTAATCTCCTTTTTATGAAGGAAAGGAAAAAAGAAGAAAACATTATATGATCGTGGCTTAACCGTGTGATCTGATTTAATCGCGTGCCTTAAACACTTTCCAGCCTTCAATAGTGTATATTAACAACGCTATTATATTGATACGTCGAACACATTGAAACAAATTAGAACTCACATAATCGTAGAGATAACGCTTAATGACTTTGCAAATCAGTTGTATAAGCAACCACTTTTCTTGTATTGCATTCATTTTATAGTATATTTAGGTTGCGTCCATGGTATTAATGAATCTATATTATGAGGTAAACAGTAAATTTTATATATATATATATATATATATATATATATATATATATATATATATATATATATATATGTGTGTGTGTGTGTGCGTGTGTGTGCAATTATTTAATTATCAACATTTAACTTTTATCTATATACCTTGTGGAATAATTGGTATAAAGATAACCATTCAGACCGGTCTAACGAGAGTTGGTTGTTTATCATTCAAACTCCAACGCTTTAACCGATGAGACCTGTGTCAATCGTCATACGAAATCATGTCAAATAAACTTACTTATGTCAGAAAGCTGACATTTTTATATGAAGCATTCAGAGAAGCGTTCTATATCTCGATATTATAGGCAAGATTGATATATATATACATATATATAATATATATATATATGGTTATATATATATATACATATATATATATATATATATATGTATATATATAATAATGGTAATAATCCAGGTGAAAAATATCAACAGGGTGGTAATCAAGAGAATTTTAACCGGGTTTATAAAAAGTGCTCAATATCAAAATAGAGCTTTATATATGATAGTTTTATTTACACAGACATGTACAAAATCTGCGACACTGGCATGTCGATGTTATCGATCAACAGTTACTATTAACTGAGATCTCATCAGGCAGAGTTAGAATCCGATCTTAACCTCAGATCATATTTGGTTCTCTCCAAATATGATCTGAGGTTAAGATCGGATTCTAACTCTGCCTGATGAGATCTCAGTTAATAGTAACTGTTGATCGATAACATCGACATGCCAGTGTCGCAGATTTTGTACATGTCTGTGTAAATAAAACTATCATATATGTATATATATATATATATATTATAATATAAAATGAAGTAATAAAATAAGGTGTCAATCAAATTTTATTAGAATTCAAAGTTTAAACAAAGTATCCTTAAGTCCTTAGCTCATGAGTTTTCAAAGATAATGCTTCTCTTCAGAGGACCATTACCGCAGTTATACTTCTACAGTTTTGCTTTGAAAATATATAAAAATATATACACAAATACATAAAAATAAAAATATATGTATATATAAAAGTATATCCTGTACATAAAAATATATAAACATAGGAAAATACCTAATTTTATTAAGATCGATATATATATATATATAATATGATAACTAGAAATTACATGATCATCGATGCAATAATTTATTTCAACCTTGTGGTTTTTTCAAGCATCTAATCCAGACAATTACATTTTTGAGACTGAAAGGAGATAATTAAATTTACACTCGACAATTCAAATACAATTAGAGAGAGAGGTGGTAAAAACCCATCCGATACATCTTTTGAGAGAGGGGGAAATTGGCGACTATCTAATCCTTACGTTTAGCTAGGGAGAAGGAATTACATAATTTACGCCAGACACGGAAGGGGAGTAAGGGGGAGGGGCCCTGTTTTTCAAATAGATCGGGTCGTGTCAGAATATTTGTTTATTCAGATAATTTAAAATAAGATAGCTTTAAGAAATTTTTCTGCAGATAATACGCTAGTTAAACGAGTAGTAAATCGTATTTCTATAGATATAAATATTTGTAGATATATATATATATATATATATATATATATATATATATATATATATATATATATATATTCGTATTTGTGTGGGTTTATGTATATATATATATATGAGTATAAGGGTATAGTTATATTATTATTGCGTATATATGTATATACGTATATGTGTATTTTATATGTATGGTACCTGTGTGTATGTTTAGTAGGTATAGACTGTGAGGTATAATTGGAGGTATGTATATGCGTATATGAGTATGTATATGTGTATTTATGAATCGCTTAAGATATGCTTGGGTAATTGACAAGGCCAAAGTGTTGATAAAGTTCTCAATATATTTATATATTTAGGTTCGGATAAATATTAATTTTTGCGCCCGAGTATTGGCTTTTTTCACTTTTACTATGGGAGTGATAATTTGATAACATCCAGCATGATCATAATGATAATGAAATCGGATACAAGTAACTATTATATTTAAAATAAAATGATAGATTTCATTTTACCCAAATTATGGAATTAAAATAAGTAGAAATGTCAAATATTACCACTCGACATTATTAGACATAAATTAAGTGATGACTATAGATTGTCATAGATTATAAAATTAATCTAAAATATTAAATATAAAATAATATAAGATTAATTATAAAGATAGTAATCGAAGTAATTTCTTAATTCTTCTCATTAAATATATTTTTATAATTTATATTGTATTAATATTTGGCAATAACATATAGAGGGAGTATGTGTATATGTGTGGTGAATTGTGTTTTCTGGTTGGTTTATATGCGTGTGTATAGGTAGTTTTATATATTATATGTATATATGTATATATATATATATATATATATATATATATATATATATATATATATATATGTGTGTGTGCGTATATATGATTACATGTGTATAATAGATTGTGTGTGTATGAGTATACTTTTAGATGATATTTAGGTCGTGATCATTTTAAATAGATTCTTTTTCTTAGAATTCAGACGAATTGAAGATCTTTGACGCGCATTTAATCGTTAGTTTTCTCTTTTTTTCCTATATATATTTCTACTTTCTCTTTGTTTCTTTTT